>VMDO01016035.1:0-49156 GCA_007922755.1 Pedetes capensis
TTTGGGTAAATTCCCAATAGTGTTATAGCTGGGTCATATGGTAGTTCTATTTTTAGTTTTTTGAGGTACCTCCATATTGATTTCCATAGTAGTTGCACCAATTTACAGCTCCACCAGCAATGTAAAAGTGTTCCCTTTTCCCCGCAGCCTCGCCAGCATTTGTTGTTGTTTGTTTTATTGATCTTGGCCATTCTTACTGAACACTCTCTTTAAACAAAGGAATCATGGGGATTTTATTCAGGGAGCCTTTACATATTCATATTGGAGTGGGCACATTCCTGAGCCTGCACTATTTAAAGTCATAATTTAAGTAGGAAAAATAAAGTAGATACGTTTTTTTGAGCAAGGTTAGCTCAAGGTCATGTTTAAAAGGTTAAAATGGAGGACAGGAATGCCTCTGGGCATGCTCAGTGTGCTTCATAAAGTTTTAGCTGAAAATAAAGAAAAGGACACTTTGAAGGTACATTAATATAGGAGTTTGCCCCTAAACATACTTGCCTTGCTTAGCAGCTAACAATACCACTTCCTAAACACTTGCTACTTGCTATTTATAAGTGAAAGCAGGGTAATACATGGATACAGTTAAAAAAAAGTCAAGTATTATGGAAATATATTTTTAAGCTTCTATAATTTAAAACCTGCCAACTTCACTTCCTAAGGACAACTGCTAAAGAAATGTATATAATCCTCAGAAAAATACTGTATGTGTGCATATCAGCATATGTATTTATATCTTTTTATGGATTTAAAAGGATTTTTGTAGACTGTTCTATACTTTAATTTTTGCTTTTACTAATACATCTTGGAGACTGGCACATTCTTTTTATGACTGCATGGTGTTCTGAAGTAAGAGTAGATGCCATATACTTCTTTCTTTTACAGAGATGGGTCTCCCTATGTTGCCCAGGCTGGCCTTGAACTCCTGAGCTCAAGTGATCCTCCTGCTTTAGCCTCTGGGGTCGCTGGAACTACAGGCCAGCACCACTATACCTGGATTATGCCATATATTTAACCAACTCCTTATTTATAAATATTAGGTACTTTTGCTTTGAGTTTTACAATACAAACAACTCCAAGATAAAGGTTATTTTACATACATTTGGGCATATTTGTGCAAGTGCATCCATTGGCTAGGTTTCTATGTCAAAGGCTTATATCCATTTCTATCTGAAGATATTTCCCACGCTGGCTTCTCAGTATGTCCCTCCCTGCCTCCACTGTGTTACAGCAGTTTTGTCCTATTTAATAAGGGCCATTGAGTCCTGTTAAGATAGTAAATCCTCTATTTCTCTTCTGCTTTTTGTCACAAAGAACCCAAGTACCTAAATGGAAGCCACAGCTTACAGTTCAATAGAATTCTTGCTATTCCCAAAGGGTAGCATTCCCCTTTGGGATCCAAGACCCCTAAATTCACAGACCCCAAAGGCATAGGAATGGGGGGAAATTTTCCCCCAGTTGGTCACTAGGAATGATGGTAAACAGGGCCATTCCTGCTTCCACCCTGTGGTTTCCCAGGGAAACTGGGGCATCAACTTTGATACCAAGTCTCCTTTTCTCACCCAGGCTCTGTCCTTGGCATAGCCTACCCAGCTCAGTTGAGAGTTTAACCTTCTTTGGAGCTCCTGTATTCTTATAAGCCCTAAGCCCACTTCCCACCTCTGAACTCTGGCTGCAGGAGATAAGAGCTTTTTTATGTACCTCCAAGGAGGTCCTCCAGCTTTGACACTTAACTTTATTAACTGATTGATTACTCTTAGCTTCTCCTTAGCCTGCAGCCATACCACTGTGGCGTCCAATCCTGCCAGATATCAGAAGCTAAGCAGAGTCGGGCCTGGCTAGTACTTTGATGGGAGACCTCGTAGGAACACCAGGTGCTGTAGGCTTGGGAGGAGCCAGCAACCCACTCCCAAAAAACAATCAGCCACTGAAAACCCTATGAATAGCAGAGAAGCATGAAAATAGCTTTTCATCTATTGTACATAGGGTCGCTATGAGTCAGACAGAGACTCTACTGCACCTAACAACACTACCCTGTACAAATTAATGCATTCCCTTCCACAAGAGCATCAGCATAGCTCACAACCAGTGAGTAATTGCACCACCACTTTCATCACCTACCTCCAAGTGGTGCCGGCTGGGTAGCTGGTAATCCAGCTCTAAGACACTATCTGATCATCTGCTTTCTTAGAACACCCTGGTCACCTCATTGCCCTTGCTTGGGTTTCTCAGGAAGCAGACTGTAAGATGAAAGATAGCATGTAGGAGATTTACTGAGGAGTGCTTTTGGTGTCGATAACTATGACATGGAGTGAGGGAAGCAGGGTTCTGCACAGGATGAATTTTAGCTACAATGTGGTCTCCATGGATGGCCTCAACCAGTCCTTCAGGGAGTTCTAAAGACAGAATTGACCATTTAGAATGCTGCTGAATGGGGGTGAAAGAGCTGGGCTCTACACCACTAAGTAATCTGTCACTGGATATGGGCTTCTGAGAAAGGGACATGAAATCCCTGAGGGGTTGGTCATTAAGAACTTTCTGCCAGCAGCACTCCTAGTAGCTGGGGTAATAAATCCTCTAATCCTGAAAGATAATCTGGGCAGCAAATATCAGCCACTACCACATACCCCAAGCTATTGAAATTAGACATACCTGTTATATAAACCCTTAGGTACTCTTTGTCAATATGAAATGTTTCTAAGGATCATGCACTCTGTCCTCTGCTCATTTTCCTGTCTCTGGGAATCCTGAGCTGCAGAGTGTCCCTGACATCTGGAAGCCTATGCCTTCACAAGTGGTAGAATCTATATATGACTTACTCAGATGGCTGTTGGGAGGAGGCCTCAGTTCCTTAACACACAGGCCTTTCCTCAGTTCTACCTGATTGTCCTCACAACATAACTGATTATTCCAGAACAGGTGGTCTTGTTAGAAGATAATAGGCGGGAAGAAAGGGAATAGAGGGCTCTGCAGCCAGTCACCTCCCATCCTAGCCATGTGCTTCCCAGCCACCTGTAATGTGAATGTCACTGTGAGCCTCCTGTGGGACAAAGACTTTGGTCTGGTGGTCAGTGCTTCCCTCATAGATAATACCCTTACAAACAGGACACTTGCTAAAAAGAAACTGAATTAAAATCACTCCTCACTTCTGCATTCATCCAGAAAGGATGGTAAGACTGTGAGATACAAACCACTCCCAACAATCAAAAAGGACATTGATTAGTGAATTTTGCTCCTTTATCAAGCCTGTAGCTGCCCAGATTTCTAACCTTTTGAAATAACCACCTTTGAGCCCAGTCCTCTGAAGACACTGGGAATCCATTAGCTCCTTTTGGGCTCAGGTCCCAGGGGCAAAATATTTCTTTCCTCCCCTGAGGGTCCAAAATTCACTATAAAAGACAATGTGACCTCAGCTCTGGGCAGCAATAGCCCTTTACTCCTGCCTGCCTTCACGTCTCAAAGGTGTACTCTCTTTACAATCGATATCTTTTCATAAACTTAACCCCACTGAAAACAGTACGATGGTAGCTATGAGTTGGACATGACTTGATAGCACATAACAATGACAGCATACTCTATACTGGCCTGGAGTTTATCTCAGTTGATAGAGTGCTGCTGTGTGCTCTCTGAGGCACTGGGTTCAATCCCCAGCATGCAAAAATGGGAGAAGGACGTGGCAGCCCACTCCCAAAACAATCAGCCATTGAAAACCCTATGTTATACATAGGGTTGCTATGAGTCAGACCCAACTCCATGGCACCTAACAACAACAATATACTATAATTTCTATGTCTCATATACATTCTTTTATATAGGGAAACACAGACAAACCTAGGTATCTGCTGCCAGGGAGAGAAAGGTAATTGTTGCTGGGGTTTGGGGAGACCCTGCCAGGAGAATACATGTCTGCTTCCAGACACAGGCTTCCTTCTGTGACCTGAGGCCACATTTCTTTCTCTGTAAACATCTGCATTTCACTGTGAAAGCATGTACTGTCCCTTACCCTTTACCTAAGAAACTCAAAACTTAGCTTCACTTCTCTGTTTCATCCTCAAATTTTTTTCAGTGAGCCAGACAAGGACCCGACATATCCTCTGTGTGAAGATCTCAAGAAAGGGAATTCCTCAGGGCAGGTGGTAACATTGGGGCACAATACTCCTAAACCCACTGACAATCTGAGAAAGCAAGAAAGAAGAAGCCTCAACCTGATTTGTACCCTAATTTCAGACATCATAAATCATCCCTCCTGCCACATTCTGTGCCTTAAAAGTGAGTCACTAAGCCAGATAAGGGCTGGGATTTAGCTCAGTTGGTAGAGCGCCGCTCTGCAGTCTCTGAGGTCCCAAGTTCAATTCCCAGCACCGCAAAAATGGGAGAAGGATGTGGCAATCCACTCCTAAGGCAATCCCAAAACAATCTGCCATTGAAAACCCTATGAGGATTGCTACGAGTTGGACACGACTCAACGGTACCTAACAACAACAACAACAAGCCAGATAAAGTGGTGCATGCCTGTAATCCCAGCACTCAGGAAGCAGAAACAGAAGATTGTAAATTCAAGGCCCCCATGGGCTACACAGTGAGAGCCTGCTCCCCCCCAAAAAAGAAAAGAATCACTAGGTACATTCTGCACTTAAGGTGATTTCCTTCTGAAGGAAATAGCATCCAATTATTGTAGACATATTTTCAAACCACTACATACAGAGAGAATGGGAGAAAGACATAGCAATCCACTCCCTAGGCAATCCAGAAACAGCCACTGAAAACCCTATGAGGGTTGCTATGAGTCAGACACGACTTGATGGCACCTAACAACAACAACATACAGAGAGAAAGATATGCCACCAAATCAAGACAGGTAGATACTGCTTAGGAAGGGAGAGGACTAGTGGAGGAAAAGGAAGCTTTTATTTTCCCTCTGATTTTTATAATAAAAATGTGTTCTTGTAATATTTTTGTACTGAATGGAAATATTACTGAATATTGAAAAGGCAACAACCAGAGAAACTGAGTGGGAAGTGAGATGCTCATCTAAGGAGCAGATTTCGACTTACTGCCACTCTCTGCCAGGGTTTCTCTGGCCTGACCCCACCCAACCAGGCACAAAAGACTGAGGAACACGATGATCGTGACTCAAGGCTTCTCAGAGGAGTCATCGTCTTCCCAGCACAGAAACACGGAGTCAAATGACTGCACTGTATTGAGAAGTGAAAGGCTGGAGACAGGGAAAACATTAGAACCATTATTCTGTTTCTACGCCCCCATGCCTCAGCCACAATTTCATTTAATGTGGAAATTATCTTATTATCTTTGGTAGCTTGATTGCAGGCTCTGGCTGGACCACAGACATCCCAGGAATGTCCAAGAGGCTAGAGGTAGGGGGTTCTACATATTTACCATCCCTTCAATCCAGGCCATCAAGTCCATTTCCCTTCCTGTATCCCACATAATTTTCCAACAACCAGGGCCCACCCCAGTATCTCCAGCCAAGTGGGGAACTGTTTGTAGAGCCTCGGGTCTGTCAAAGTCCAGGTGAGACCAGGGTTTCACCTCAGGTGCAGGGCTCCAGACATAAACCCGCAGAGAGCAAGGCAAGCGAGGGCAAGGGAGATTTTATTGAGAGGACAGACAAAACCTCCACATAATGAAGGGGGTCCCAACTGGGTAGCAGAGGTGGGGCTGTTGTCTAGGGGTTTTTATGTCTTTTTCTTTGGGCTGGACTTTTTGAGCTAGCTTTAGTAGATTGGTACTCACTTAGGAGGTACCTATATGTTGGCCCAATAGAGTTAAGGGCAGTTGTTTCTATGGTTCTACCTAGAGATTGATTAGCTAGGTGACTGCTTGCCAAGTCGTGGGACTTTTTTTTTTCTTAGAAGAATGAGACTAAGCCAGGAATAATGGCAAATGCCTGTAATTCCAGTGACTCAGGAGGTGGAGGCAGGAGGATCACAACTTCCAGGCCAGAGGCAGCTTGCATAACTGTCTCAAAATGAAAAGCAAAAATGGGTTGGGGTGCAGCTCAGTGGTAGAACACTTTCAAACCATGTGTGAGGCCCTAGTACCTCCAAAAAAACAGAATGAGATTTAAGGAAATGAGACTTACGTGGTCTGACCAAAACTCAGGTGACCTAATTGGTTACTTTGTGACCATCTTGCCTCAGTCATTCCCCATTTATAGACCCATTTCCCTGATCCTGCCTGAAAATTCCTAACTCCTATCACAGGCAGAAAAATGACAAGCTAGGCAGGAGCTGTCCCTTGGTCTGATGGACTATTAGGTATGTTTTTCTCTCTTGGGAATCAAGATGTCTCCAGCCTCTCTGGGCCTTTGCTGACCCCTTCAGGCAAGGGGAGGAACTTCAGCTGTGTCCGCACCCTCTGAATTGCTCCCATGGCCACAGGCGCCCACACCCCTCTCATCTGACTTTTGCACTGGGAAAACAGCAGAGTCCCCTGACTCCACACTGTGTGGAGAAAGTCTGCCCTGTCAGGAAAGCAAATACCAACAAATAAGACCTTCTCCCCTGCCTGTAGGAAAGTTCTTTGTAAATGTGGGCTATCCCTGTAATTTACAGCCTAAGAACCAGCCCAAGGGCCCCAAAAGCATTGCTAGAGGCACCCGAGGCTCAATGACTAGCTACTCCGGTCTGTAGTCAAGTTTGTGTTTCTCATTTGTATGTGAGTCTCCCTTTTGGAGAAGAGCATACACTACAGGCCACCCTCTCTGGCATAGTTTTGGATTGGACAAGCCCTGCTTCCACTTACTGGGTCATCTACTGGTATGGGCCAGGTTAAATATGAGAAAATGACCCCAGAGGGTAAGGGCAACAACAGCATCACTCTGACTCCATCTGCTGCCCACGAACAGCTTCCTACGAAGCAAAGTCTCTCTCTGATCCCATTCATTCCTCAGCAGAACATAGCTGATCTCTAGCCTCCTGGCTCCTCTAAGAAGGATCAGGGACTGAGGTCAACAAAGCTCAAGGGTCTATTCTCCCTTAGTAATCAGAACCTATCTCAAAGATTCCCTAAAGGTGGTTCCAAATGTGGCCTTGATGTTTGCCTTTTACAGAATAATCAGGTGGTGAGGATTTTACTTGTACCTCACTGGTCAGGCCAGGGTATGATTAAAGATGAGTTAATAAAGGGTAGATTGAAATCTGTAAGATAAGGATTAGCTTTGCACAAAATGGTTATCCTTCCCCCAACTACCTAAACCCTTTCTTCAGGAAAAAGCATGGCGCATGTGAGAGCAGACTTGAAACATACAGGCTGCTATGCTGAGGGTGCTTCATAATTCTGCACAAGACGTAACATAACTAATGATTTCTGCACAGTGAGCTTTTTCAGATAATATCCAACCTGGAAGTTGTTCCCTTTTCTTCAAGAGCCAAGGCTACTTATAAATACCTCAGTGCAAAGCAGAAAGAGATAAGTTATTCCCAGATACTAAGCAGTACACTCTCACAGAGTGAACAATACACCATCTGTGGGAAGCTGAATAATGGCCCCAAAGATATCCATATTAATCCCTTGAGTTTGTGAATATTTTCTTCTGTGACAAAAAGGACTTTACAAGTGTGCCTAAGTTGAAGATCTTGAGATGGGGAGATTATTCAGGGTTATCTGAGGAGCCCCTAAATGTAATCACAAGTATACTTAGAAGACAGGAGGTAAATTTGCTACAAGAAAAGAAGGTGATGTGCTACAGAGATTGGAATGACACATTTTGAAGTTGAGGAAAGGACCACAAACAAGGAAGAAAGGTGGCCACTAATTTCCAAAAAATACAGAGAAACGGGTTTTCTCCTAAGACCCTCCAAAAGAAATCAGCCCTACCAATACCTTGTCTTTATCCCAGTGGGACTAATCTCTGACTTCTGACATCCGGAACAGCAAAGATTAAATTTATATTGTCTTAAGTCACTAAATTTGTGGTAAATTGTTACAGAAGCAATGGGAAACTAATACATCATCTTTAAGTCCATCATCATGTGTTATTTTTAACAGCCTTATTGAAGTATAACCCACAAAATAAATTACACATATTTAAGACACAATTCATACATGCATGAAGCTATCATCATAATAAAAATAGTTATCATATTTATTACCTCCAAAAGTTAACTCACGTACCTCATACAGCCTGACTTCTGGCTCTCCCTGAGGCCCCAGCCTTCCAATCAACCACTGATCTATTTCCTGTCTCTACAAAGTAGTTAATTTTACACAAATAGAATCATATAATATATATTCTTTTTAGACTGGCTTTTTTCACTTAGCCAGGTTGTTTTGAGATTTATGCATATTATTGTATGTATGTATTGTATACATATACTGTATGTATCAATAGTTCATTTCCTTTTGCTGCTATGTAGTACTCCATTTTATAGGTATACTACAGTTTGTTTCTTGGGAGAAGGACCTGGCAACCCCCGCCCAAAAATCAATCTGCCATTGAAAACCCTATGAATAGCAGAGAAGCACTGACAATAGTGTTTCCCCTGTTGTACAGAGGGTCGCTATGAGTCGGATACCAACTCAACGGCACCTAACAACAACAACAACAACAACAATTTGTTTATATATTCACCTGTTGGTAAACATTGGGTTGTTCCCTTTTTGGTTTTTTGGTTGTTTGTTTGTTTGTTTGTTTTAATGATTAGGTCTCACTAGGTAGCCCAGGCTAGCCTTGAACTCATGATCCTCCTGCCTAAACCTCCTGAGTGCTGAGATTATGGTTGCATGCCGCCAGGCCCAGCCATTTGGAGGCTATTTTAAATAAAGCTGCTGTGAACAATCATATAAAAGTCCCTGTGGGCTTTCAGTTTTCTGGAGTAAATACCTGTGAAAGGAATGGCTGATCATAGAATAGATATGTATACTTTTCAAATAAACTGCCAAACTGTTTTCCAAACAGGGTTGTGCCGTTTTAAAATCCCAGCCGCTACAATATCTTTCTTTTACATTTTTCAAATTATTTGTTTTTCATTAATTGGAGTTTGTCTTTATCCCTAAATAGCACAAATAAATTCATTATTATTTTACTGAAAAACATGGATATAAATGACAGAGAGAAAATTAAGACCTAAGAAAGGCCAAGGATAAAAAGAAAAAAAATAGTAGACCTTATTAGATAGAGGAGGGAGGAAAGTAGGGGACAGGAAAGGGACAAAAGAGAGTTAGAGAACAAAAAGAAAGATAAAAAAGGTGAAGTAGAAACACAAGAAAGTATCACCAATCAGAGTTCTAGCAACAGAAACTGATGGCTCATGCAAAGGAGACTAGTTGAGGAGATTTTAAGAGAAGGCCAATTCACAAAGGTGTAGTCAAGACTTAAGAGACCAGCCAGGGATAGTTCAGTGCCTCAATTGCCATCTCTAGGCCTGATGGGTCCCATGGAAGACTACCCATTAGAAATGGGTTGCAGCCACCCATCTAGAACTAAAAGGGACTGAGCTGCACTAATAAACACCCCCACCTCACTCTGCACCCTGCTACCATCTCCCACTGATGACTTCCTTTAGCTGAACCCAACCAGGAGCCAGAAAGCACAAATCCTTGGTTTCCATTTGGGCCAAGCTTCCTAGCCTGGGATGGATAGGTAGAAAATGGAAAGATCCATGAGTATAGGAGCCAACAGAGGAAAGGGCCAAGGAGCTAAACCACTTCATCATCTGCCTTAGTTAATAACATGAAAAAGTTGAGAAAGCAATACATAAAGACTTACAAATGGTGGGGCATGGTGGTGCACACCTTTAATCCCAACAACTGGGGAGGCCGAAGCAAGGAGTTCTCGAGTTTGAGGCCAGGGGCAGCTTGCACAACTTAACAAGACCCTGTGTCAAAATGAAATCTTGACTTAAAAATTTTTTTAAATGGGCTGAGGGTGAAGTTCAGTGATAGAGCACTTATAAAGTATATGTGAAGTCCTAAGCACTGAAAAAAAAAAAAAAAGAAAAAGAAAAAAACCACTTAGAAATGCACCTCAGGAAAACAGCGCCTTGATGTTCAGGGAAGCCCAGTGCGCACCAGCATTCTACCTTGCCAGCGTGGTCCACTAAGTTTTGATATCTGTTTTGAAGGAGTTATTAACTTGGGCTTGGGAAACAAAGCCTGATTAGAAAGGGAGAAACTCTTCCAAATCATGAAGCATGGTGCCCTGGCTTTGTGTGACGCATAGACTAAGGTAACAGATGTCTATGGTAGGAAGGCGTGAGGCTTATAGACCATAAGAAGCTTGACAGGGAAGATATAAAATGTCTTTATTATTCAGAGATGCTGAACTTTTAGCAGGCCAGGTCCTCTTGGCAAATGATTTTTCTTCCCCTTCAACAGAGAATCTATTTTGGGGTTAATCATCTCCATTTTATTCATCTCAAAAGGAGAACTATTGACAAAAAAAAAAAAAAGACAATCAAGGAAAGAACTCAAACATCCATCAGATCCATTGAAGAGCTGCAGATTTTCTCTGCATCCTTTTTTCATAATCTCATAAACCCTAAAATGTATTGTCCTTAAATTACATGTATATTTCATGTTTTATGGAATCTTTATGATGTCCACAAACAAGATAATAAGGTATTTTTAAAGTACCTTCTCTCAGATGGGAATACCGAGGTCTTTTTTCCTCATCTATTTTAATAAGCCTGAGGATGTGGATATATCACTGCCGAACATGGATGAATTTGCTGGTCACTTTTTACAAAGGAGTCTCTGAGGGAAACTTTGGATGATTAGTAGCAATTTTAAAATCTGGATATGCACTCAAGTTCCCTTTAATTGGAGCTTCTGGACAATCTGGTTTCCTTGCTCTCTTTGCTCAGAACCTTTGAAGATGAAAGTTGAGAAAAGACTGCAGCCATACCACCATGGCATCCGATCCAGTCAGGGTCGGGCCTGGTTAGTACCTGGATGGGAGACCGCCTGGAAACACCAGGTGCTATAGGCTTGGGAGAAGCACCTGAAAACCCACTCCAAAAAAACAATCAGCCATTGAAAACCCTATGGATAGCAGAGAAGCACTACCAATAATGTTTCTGCTATTGTATATAGGGTCACTATGAGTCAGACACTGACTCCATGGCACCTAACAACAACAACATTGTTATCAAACTGGAGTTCAGTATTTTATAGAACACAGTTCATGGTATGCAAATGCCAAAGACTCTGGAAAAGCAATCTTTGAGCAAGTGTGTAAGCAAAGGCCCTGGCATTGGACAGAGCCTTACCCAGGCTGCTATGGGACAAGAATAATAAGAAACATAAAGAATATGGATAAGCAGAACACAGGAAACATAAGGTGAGGGAAATCCAGGCCAAGCAAGCACTATTCCCTTAGCCATACCTGGATAAGGGTTTTTACCAGTTCCCTAGGATGAACTGGAAACCAATTTATTAATTCCTTCAACAAACGTGTATTGAGCATCCTCTGTGGACCAAGTAATTGCTTCAGTGTTGGAGGCAGGAATGCAACTGTGAACACAAACAGCTCGCCTTAGACTGAAGTACTATGAAAGAAAGCCAAAGTGCTACAGAAGCACATAGATCAAAAGGTTGGGAAAAACTGACCTAAGCACATAACAATGATGGCAGAGGCCCAAATAGCAGGCATATTCCAGAAACTGAAAGGATAGGCATGGAAGCACTCACCTATAGTCTTAGCTACTTGACAGACTGAAGTGTGAGGATCACCTGAGCCCAGGAATTCAAGACCAGCCTGGGCAACACAGCAAGACTCTATCTCAAGAAGAAAGAAAAAAAGAGAAGAAAGAAAGAAAGAAAGAAAGAAAGAAAGAAAGAAAGAGAGAGAGAGAGAGAGAAAGAGAGAGAGAAGGAAAGAGAGAGAGAGACAGGGAGGGAGGGACAGAGGGAGGGAGGGAGAAAGGAAGGGATAGAAAGGAAGGAAGGAAAAGTTGAATGAAAGAAAGAAAAAAAGAAAGGAAGGAAGGAAGAAGGAAAGAAAAAGAAAGAAAGAAAGAAAGAAAGAAAGAAAGAAAGAAAGAAAGAAAGGAAGGAAGGAAGGAAGGAAGGAAGGAAGGAAGGGGAAAGGAAGGAAGAGGTGGAGGAAAGGAGGGAGGGAGGGAAGCTCCTGAGAACAAGGGGAGAGAGGTGTGTCAGACAAGGCTAGACACCAGGACAGGAGCCAGGCCATGCGAGACCTGGGTGATTTGGTTAGGGGTTTTACTCTTCATGCTAAGATCAGAGGGGGTCCACTGAAGGATTTTAAGGAGGAGCTGGCATGACTGGCCATGTGTTTGGAAAAGATCACTCTGGTTCCAGTTTGGAAAACAAATCAGAACCACCCCCAATACATGACTTAAAGCTCATTCTCATTCTATAAAAGCATGCCTACATTATCTGTATTCTCATGTTATTTTATCATTAAGAATTTCTCTGATATTTGTCCTGTATTCCTCTCACAGAACTTATAAAGCCCTTTGAATTTCCCAAGTAACAGACATGTCATCACTATTCATGGCCCCCCCCAATCACACTTGAATTTATGCTAATGAGGAGCCTCATGATGGGACCCTCGATAGCTTCAAGATGAGTCTGTTCCCCAGAAAGACCAATCATGTGATCAAAACAGGGATTTTGAGCAATGTGATACCAGCCTAACCAGACCTCTGGGGAGGAGAGGAGGGCCAAAGATTGGTTGGTTAACTTATTGGCTAAGCTACTGATTTATGTATGTTGATTTTGTATTCTGCTAGTTTACTGAAAGTGATCATCAGCTCTAAGAGTTTTCTAGTGGAGTCTTTAGAGTCTTTTAAGCATAAGACCATATGATCTATAAGTAGGGATAATTTGACTACTTCTTTTCTGATTTGGATCCCTTTTATTTCTTTCTGTTGTCTTATTGCTGTGGCTAATAGTTCAAATTACTACACTGAATAGTAGTGGCCACTGTGGGCACCCTTGCTTTGTTCCTTATTTTAGGGGAAATGCTTTCAGTTTTTCCCCACTGAGTATGATGTTGGCTGTAGGTTTTTCATATATTGCCTTTATTATGTTGAGGTATGTTCCTTCAACTCATAATTTTTTAAGGCAAAGGATGTTAAATTTGTCAAAGGCCTTTACTGCATCTATTAATAGGATCATGTGATTTCTGAGTTCTTCATTTCCAACATTTCTGGTTTGTTTTTATTTTTTTTTTCAAAATCTCAATTTCTCATCCAATTTGCTGACATTGTCTTCTAAATTGGTGACTTTCTAACCCAAGCCTTGTGCTGATTTCCTTACTTCATTCATTTGTTCATTTGTGTCCTCTTTAAAGTGATTGATCATTTTTACAAGTTGACTTTTAAGTTGTTTGTCTGACATTTCTACTATTGCCATATCTTTGAATTCAGTGGTTAAAGAACCATGGCTTTTTGGAGAAGTATTATCTTGCTTTTTCACGTATCTTGTGTTTCTGACTTGTGATTTATGTGTCTATTTGGGGGGTCTTCTTAGTGAATGGCTTGCTTTTGGGATCATAATCTCCAGTGCTACTCCCAGGGAGGAAAACAAACCACTATAACAGGTACAATACTGGGACAAACCAATTATAAAATCACTTGAAGCCACTTGTGGGGGCTGGGATTTAGCTCAGTTGGTACAGTGCTGTGCTATATTCTCTGAGGCCCTGGGTTTGATGCCAAGCACCACATAAAATGGGAGAAGAACCTGGCAGCCCACTCCCAAAACACTCAGCCATTGAAAACCCTATGAATAGCAGAGAAGCACTGATATAGTGCTGGGTATGGCACAGTGTCAGGTAGTGTTTCATTCTGTTGTGCAGATGTCACTATGAGTTGGACTTGACAGCACCTAATAATAACAATAAAGCCCTCTGCTGCACCACCAATGCCCATAGAACATAGAATGTTGTTGTTAGGTGCTATAGATAATATAGAGTAAGCCATGAAGTTACAAACTCTTTACGATGAAGGTATAAATAGTTTTAGCCTACATTGAGAAGGAGAACAGAAAAGGGGAAGACAGAAGATTGCCTCAAGGGTGAAGTAAAAGAAAGGAAAAAGAAGATCTAGAAAGGAAATGAATGTTAGGATGAAGGAGGAAAAGGAGCAAAAGATTAAAAAAAATTGCAGTATAAGGATAAAGATATAAAAACAGAATTAGGTAAACTTAAGCAGAACAATAGGAAGTAGTAAGCCTAAAAGATTTAAAGTATAAATAGAAAAAAAGAGATACACCAACAGGAAAAGATTTTAAAAATACTAAATAAGAAAAAAGATAAAAATTGCATTACACAAAAAAAAGAGATGAGAAAATAAAAATTAACAATGAAAAGACAGAAGAATGAAAAAGAAAAAAATAGCCAGACACTGACTTGCTACCCTATAACCCCAGCACCTCTGAAAGCTGAGGCAGGAGGATCTTGAGCCCCAGGCCAGAGGCAGCCTACACAATTCAATGTGATCCCATCTCCAAGCAAAAATAAGAAAAAGACTGGATGAACTACTCAGTGACAGAGCACTTACCTCAGGCAAAGCCTTGGGTTCAATCCCCAGCACAACAGTAAGAAAGGAAAAAAAAAAAGAAGAAAAAGTACTGAAGGAGCTTCTTTCTCTAACCTGTTGGTAGAGAATCTATAGAGGTTCTCTAACCTCTAATGTTGGTGTCTGTTAGGTGGAGGTGGTGGTCCGTTAAGGATGGAGTCTTTTTGTCTGACCATGGCTGAGTTGACAGTCTCCATAGTTCCCATCAGCAGATGGAGTTGCCTCCTCTCCATGAGTGGGTGGGGGACTTGCTTCTGAGCAACTTTCCCAAGCTTCTTGTTGCTTGCACCTCTCAGCGTGTCAGCATCCCATCTCCCCTTCCTCACTGTAACTGCCTGCTGCTGCTGTGTAGCACACTGGGGTTGTGGTATGTCACCCCCAGGCTCTCCACTGATAATTCTTTGTTTTCAGGCCCCCCAGGGTAATTCGCTCTTATACAATAGATTCCATCTCAAGATGTTATGGGGAGAGTGGGGTAGGCAGGTCCAAAGCATGGGTCTGGGAATCTCGCAGCAAACCCTTGGTCCTTATATTTGGCATATAAAAGAATTTATACCTGACACAGAAGTCACAGCAAAGAGTATAGGTTTATTAAAGATAGTACATCTTTAAAGAATAATTACAGGGAAAACTGAGGTACCTGGAGAAGCTTAGGTGAGCCTGGAAAGAAAATTGGAGAAACATGCATTCCCTGGGTGAATTGGTATAAGGAAGTTTCTGTTCCCCAAGTGAAGGTAAAGAATCCAGAGAACAGGAGAGTTAAGCAGGCTTCAAGAGTAGATTTCATGCATTAGATACTAATGATAGAAGACCAGACAAGTTGTGGAATGACATCAAAGATATCGTTCATGAGGAAAGTAAAGCTTATTAAAAAGACAGGAAAATATGTGTCAAAAGAGAATCTGAACCTTGTCTTTAAACATTGAGCAGCTAAAGTAAAAGGAAGACACGACGAAGTTAGAGAACTAAGCAGAAGATTTCAAAGGACAGCTCAAGAAGACAAAATCAAATATTATAATGACATGTGCAAAGAGCTCCAGATAGAAAATCAAAAGGGAAGAACATGCTCTGTTTTTCTCAAGCTTAAAGAACTGAAGAAAAATTCAAGTCTTGGGTGGCAATAGTGAAGGATTCTAGAGGGAAAATATTAACCAACGCAGTAAACATCAAAAGAAGATGGAAGGAATACACAGAACCATTATGTCAAATAGAATTGGTGGATGACCAACTATTTCAAGAGGTTGCATGTGATCAGGAACCAATGGTACTGAAGGAAGAAGTGGAAGCTGCCTTGAAGGAATTGGCAAAACACAAAGCTCCAGGAATTGATAGAACATCAATTGAGATGTTTCAACAAACAGCACTGTAGGTGCTCACTTATTTATGCCAAGAGATTTGGAAAACAGCTACCTGGCCAACTAACTGGAAGAGATCTATATTTGTGCCTGTTCCCAAGAAAGGGGATGAAACCAAATGTAGAAATTATGGAACAAGATCATTAATATCTCACACAAGTAAAACTTTGCTAAGGATCATTCAAAAGTGACTTCAGCAGTATATAAACATGAAACTGCCCAAAAATCTAGTCAGATTCAGAAGAGGACTGGAACCAGGGACATCATTGCCGATGTCAGATGGATATTGCTAGAAAGCAGAGAATATCGGAAAGATATTGATCTATGTTTTATTGATGATGCAAAGACATTTGACTGTGAAGATCATAACAAATTATGGCTAACATTCCAAAGAATAAGAATACCAGAGCACTTAACTGTATTCATGAGCAATCTGTACACGACCAGGAGGCAGTTGTTCAAACAAAACAAGGAAACACTGCCTGCTTTAAAGTCAAGAATGGTGTGCATCAGGGCTGTATCCTTTCACTGTACCTCTTCCAATGTCTATGCTGAGCAAATAATCTGAGAAGCTGGACTTTATGAAGAAAATGCAGCATCAGAATTGGAGGGAAACTCATTAACTTGCATTATGCAGATGACACAACTTTGCTTTCTGAAAGTGAAGAGGATTTGAAACATTTACTGGTGACAATCAAAGAACACAATGTTCAGTATGGATTGCACCTCAACATCAAGAAAACAAAAGTCAGAGAGTGTTTCATTGCACTGTACATAGAGTGGCTATGAGTGAGACCTGACTCCATGGCATCTAACTACAACAACAATTAGAGGGAAAAGTGCCTTGGACAGATAAAGAAGGTGGAGGGTCCAAGAGAAGGGAGAGGCATGCATGTAGTTGCTGAAGAGAGAAAAGAAAAGTGGAGAGGCCGGGCGTGGTGGTGCATGCCTGTAATCCCAGTGGCTTGGGAGGTGGAGGCAGGAGGATCACAAGTTCAAGACCAGAGGCAGTCTGCGTAACTTAGTGAGACCCTGTCTCAAACCAGCACTTGCAGAGCATGCAAGCACAAGGCCCTGGGTCCAACACCCAGTACCACAAAAAAAAAAAAAAAAAAAAAAAAAAAAAAAAAAAAAAAAAAAAAAAAAAAAAAAAAAAAAAAAAAAAAAAAGAAAGAAAGAAAGAAAAAAGTGGAGAGGAGAGAGAGAGAGAGAGAGAGAGAGAGAGAGAGAGAGAGAGAGAGCATACACTTGTGAAAGAAGAGCAGAAGACAGTGTGCTTGTTCCCTCTAATTTTATCCAAACAAGGGCATGCCTAGTGTAACATCAGCCCTAGGTTCCCACCTCTGGGTGCCTAGTGTGACTTGGGCCTAGAGCCTTTGTTTTGAAAATGGTTCAACAGCTTAGATAGGGTAGGGGACCCATTTCAAAATGGCAGGAGCCATTTTCAATCCCTTTTTGTTCCATATTGCCTGCTAATGCCTAAGCTAGTTACCTAAGGGTTACAGCCGAGGGGTTACAGCCCTCGGAGACATGGAGCATGGGAAAGAGTCACTTCTCCAATGTTGAACCCCTTCACAACAGTCAAGAAGAGCCACTGTCCCACCAAATTCCCAGAAGAGTTCAAGGACTTCAAGGACTGCAAGTCTTCTTAAAAAAAAAAAAAAAATTGTACCTGTGTTTTTCTGGGAGGAGGGATTGGACCATCCAAGGAGGTGAAGGAAGAGGGAAGTGGTAAGAAGACATTTGCTTCATGCTCTTGTTGGGTGGGAAAAATTGAAGTGTCCCATGGTTGGTTGAGTTCTTCCAGCTTAGCTCCATTTCCCCTTCCTCATGGAAAGTTGCCCGTGGAGATGTGTCCTGCACAGTCCCTCTCACTGCTCAGCTCTGTTCTGCAACCTGGGACCATCTCACAATCTCCTCTGAGGTTTTCCAGACCTTCTTTCTTTGGAAAAGAGCCCACTCCTTTCTATTCTAACTCCTTTGTTTTACCATGTCACACAGGGGCTGCCTTTAATCACCATCTTAAACCAGAAGTGGAACTACAAATTTCATAAATCTTTTTTCATAAATCAAATTTTTAAAATCTAGCTGCCTACATAAGGATCATTTGCCAACTCTAACACTCCTCCATTTTCATACCCTTTCCAAACCAGCACACTCATTAGATACCTTGCTAACAAATTAATAAACATTAAATTGGGCATGAGATCAATGCACTATGAAATTTTGTTGAATATTTTAGGATTGACTATAGTAAAACTTCAGGTTATTAGTGAGTAGGAAATACCAGAAACAGGGGGGAGGAAATATTTCTTATAGAATGCTTACCTAATAAACCCCATTTCAATGCAAATAGATTACAGATTACATGCTCAATATGTCAGAGCAAGGCACATTAATTAGCAAGATACTGACTTTTATGATTGATACATCATCTAGCAAATTCTGTCATTAAAGATATTTTGGTCTTGGTAATCATTTATATTATAAATTTGGATATCTAGTTTTTCATAACTTGAAGTAGCATCTCATTATAAATGATTCTCAGCAATAATTATCTTCCATGATGGCCACAACAGCAATGCCTCTAGTCCCAGTAGTCATCTGTGTAATAATAATTATCCAGGAGGAAAACCATCAATTGGCCATGTTGGAAGAACTCAACTAACCATGGGGCTCTTTGATTTTTCCCACCCCTGTGAAGCATATGCCTTCTTACATGGTGAGACCTTGTCTCAAAAAAATAAAATAAATAAATAAATTTTAAATATTGTTTTAAATGCAACTTGTCCTTATATAAATGAAGTTATAACACACATAAGATATATACGTATGATGCACATACACACATTCTACCTTATATATTTTGACTGTGTTTTTTCTGTGTGGTTGGTGATGCTGTTCTTATTCACACAACTATCTACTTTTTTCAAAACCTTTTCTCTTGTAGACAATAGTCAGAGATACTTGCAGGTAGCAGTTGCCAACATCAAGTGTATCCAGACTAATTAATTACAAAGTCAGAGTGCTTTAATAAGCATTTAGAGTTTTCATCAACAAATGCAGGTTTTCAGCACTTGGGAAGCTGAGACAAGAGGATCGTGAGTTCCAGGCCAGCCTGAGCCATGTGGTGAGGGCCTAGCTCTAAATTAATTAATTAATTAATTAAAATTAAATAAATATTTTCAATTCAATTTGTCCTTATAATTATATAAATTTAGTTACGGTACACCTGATAATGTCATTGATGGGATTTTTTGTTATGTTCAATCCCTAATAATTAGACCTACTACAAAGCAAACCAAGATTTTTAAATGTTATTCTCATTCCCCAAAAATAGAAATGTTGAAGGAAAACCATGATAAAATCTTCTTGGCCACAGCAGGAACCCAGAAGAGTATTCCAGCTGTCTCTTTATGTGAATTTCACCTCAAACACACACATACAAAAATCTACTTCAAACAAACCACTATCATTAATTCAAATCTGATCAATAAAACCAGCAGAAGGTGGACTCTCTACATGCTATTAGGCAGAAAATATACTACCATTATTTAGGTGACCTGGGGAGAGAGAGAACTCTTTTTTTCCTTAAAAAATAATAAGAAGAGTAAATAGCAATCTTTTAGGATCTGTGAATGGGGCTGTATGGCTTGAATTTATTATACAAGATCTGCATAAAATCTTTGTGCTACTTTAGATTTAATTTTAGAACTTCATTAATCTGATAGTAGAAACAATTAAAACTCATGCATTATTAGATAAAACAGTAAATTTTCCTCTGCTAGTTACTATAGGCCTACAGCCATAGCCCTGTCGCATCCCATCCCACCAGATCTCGGAAGCTAAGCAGGGTCAGGCCTGGTTAGTACCTGGATGGGAGACCGCCTGGGAACACCAGAAGCTGTAGGCTTGGGAGAAGGACCTGGCAACCCCCTCCCAAAAATCAATCTGCCATTGAAAACCCTATGCACAGCAGAGAAGCACTGACAATAGTGTTTCCCCTGTTGTACAGAGGGTCGCTATAAGTCGCATACTGACTCGACGGTACCTAACAACAACAGCAACAAGTTACTATAGACTTCACTGCCACAGCTGTAGGACAGTTTGTCTTCTTATCTACAGAAATCAGTTGTTATTTCTCCAAGATCTGGAAGAAGACTGCACAATTGTTCATGTAAAGGGCTGAGGGACTCTTGAGAGCAAGGTCAGTAGAGCCATCTCACCATGCTCCTGGCTTCCCATTGAACCCAGTGCTTAGGTCAAATGAATTGAATATGCCATAGGAAATGTACAGCAGAAAGCCCCTACCCCTTGGTATTCTCCCATTTAGTGAGATATGTATTAAATTAGCCTCTCATAAAAGAATGAACATTTTAGTTATACATACCAATCAGTTCCAATCTTAGATGATTACTGTGAAGGGGAATTCTCAGATGTCACAAGTTCCAGAACTTGGAGACCTTAGAAACCCTCGGACTGAATGTAAGAGTACACTGAATCTAAGAGATATCTCATTGTCAGGCCACTTAGAGAGGGGCTACAGGGCGGGGGTCATGTGCCAGACAGTCCTGCATGTCTGCACAGTATATGGCAGTATGCAGTTGTATTTACTTACCCAAGTATACAGTCATGTGTTTTTAGCATTTACATTTAATCAACTCTGCTTATATATGCCTTTTCGGACATGTCCCATAATAATACATATGACCTGAAATAGGTATGTGGGTGCAAACTTTTAACATGATTTTTAAAAATCCTACCTTGAAACTGAAATGATTGTTCCCCCAGAAGATTCAGGAAAGCTAATCAGAAGTGTTAATGATGACTGCCTTCTTGTCAGCAAAATTATTAACAGGAAAAACTCATTTAGATCCACAACTGTAGAGTTGCCCTAACCTTGAGCCCTAACCTTGGTGTTTCTTTCTTTGTTTTTCTGAGACAGAGTCTTTCTATGTAGCCTAGGCTGGCCTCAAATTCACAATCCTCCTGCCTCAGCCTCCCCAGTGCTGAGATTATAAACATGCACCACCACACCCCACTCCCTTTAATTCTTAACATCATTGCCATCATGCTATGTAGAAATCATAAAGTCATCTTTGCTTTATCTCCATCCTCACCCCTGTCAGTCACTTAATGCTGTGATGCTGTTTCTCAGTCTCCATTCACCTCCTCTGCTGCTGCCTCCTGGGCATTTTCACAGCCCCCTTGGTGGGGGGGTCTCCCTAATGCCTAATGCCCTGGTCACCAGCATTGTCTTTCATTCATTTGCCAAATGTTTATTGATGTCTTACTAAGAGTAGAATGATGGGTTACTTACTGAAGACACAGGATGAGCCCTGTTCTCAAGGATCTCACAATCTAAAATGCACACTCCATTTTGTCAATCACCTACCTGGAATTCTTCATGGCCTAGATGAATTCAAAGCTCATTAGCACAGCACAGTTTGCTGCTGCTCATCTTCCTGGGATCTAGCCCCCATCAAACCATTCTGTCTCATCTCCCACCATTTTGCCCCATATTCCCAGGTGGCTGCCACCCCAGCTACCTGCACCCTGTTCAAACTTCCAAGACTCGTGCAAACCATGTCTTCTACCTGGAACTCCCTCCCACTAGTAAACTCCTAGGCAACAGCATTCTGAGCAAGATTACAGAGTCTAGTGCAGATTAACCCAAATGCCAAGTTAATGATTTCCCATAAATACCACAAATGTGTACACAGCACCTACCATGTGCCAAGCACCGAGGGCTCTTACATGATTTAACTCATTATTTTTCACAAGTCCAAGGCAGGTGCTTTCTGTATCCCCAATTTATAGATGAGGAAATTGAGGCATAGAATGATCAAGTAACTTGCGCAAGGTTACCACCTAGAAAATGGCAGAGCCAGAACTTGAATCTAGTTTTAAAGTTGGTGTTTCTTATCATTTTAGTAAACAGTAAGAAATCATTTTCTGGAAGACAAGTTTTATCCCGGGGACAGACTACATGGGAAGCCAGCTAGTGCTGTGGGAAGGTTGCTTGGGAGGCATGCACTCAGAACAGACCACTTTGACTCAAGCATTTGGTGGGGTCCTGGTAGCCAAATCTGTCCCTTCCCACATTTATGCTCCTCCCATCCCTGAGCCCAGAGACTTCAGGGCCTCTGGCTGGGCACCCTCACCTGAGAAGTCCACAGAGAGCGTGGACACCTGACTCACCTCTTCGGGGGTCTGTGGTTCCATAGCCCTTGTTCTGATTAACAAGTTATATCTTCCTTCAGGTTTGGGGCAGTCCAAAGTGGCCTGCATCACTTTGTCTCCTTAAAGGGATTGGGCTCTGCTCTGCTTTGCTCCATCATGTTGACTTTGCAGTTTATAGCTCAGAAAGCACTTATCTTCCCTACATCAAAGTTCTTGCAGGTGGCTTCACTGTTTCCTCCTTATTCTACCTCCAGGAGGTAGGTAATTTTACCCACAGTTGTGTATTACAAAACAGTGATGAAGATCCTTGAAGCAGAATTTGAACCTAAGGTCTCTGACTGCTAATCCTGTCCCTTCCACCTTACGCATTATGAAAGAGAAGAAACTTTTAAGAGCTGCCGCTACCCAGCACCACTGGCCCAGGAGCCTCTGGCCCAGCCTGATGAGGCTGTGTCCTCCCCAGTTCATGCTGGCCTCAGCAAGCCATCCCTAGGCTCCCTAGCCCCAAGCCTCCCCCACAAGCCTTGTGGTCTAGCCAGAGTGGTCACCCACTCCATCCATCACTCCATGACCTGCACCTCTCCGCATTCATTAATTTTCTCTCTCTCTCCCCCTCCCTCCCTCTCTCTACCCCCTCCCTCCATTCCTCTCCGTCTCCCTCTCCTTCTCCCTCTCCTTCTCCCTCTTCTTTCTCCCTCTCTCCCTCTCTTCATTTGGACTCCTGGGCAGACACCCTACTACCTACCATTCTCCTTCAAGTCTTGGTGTTTTCTCCACTCCTCATCCTTCCGTATATGTGGCAGTGACCAAATGTCCTGGATTTTCCAATATCACAGACTTCAACTATGCTGTCCCCTGATCAGACCATTTGGCCCAATTTTAAGATCAGGGATATAGTCAATAGAGATTCAATGTAGCTAATGTAACATAATTCAATGTAACATAATTTTTTAACTGGTGCCACATGCACAGGATACCAAATTCAAAAGGCATCAAGAGTATAGCATATAGAATGAAAATTGATCATTTAGCCCAGTTTGCCAGTCCCCAGACTCTGTGGCAGAAACTAAAAGCGGTTTCTTATCCTTCCAGATGTAATCCATGAATCTCTGACCCGAATGAGAATGCCCATGATTCAGCAGCAGTATTAGCAATTTCTTAACCATTTATAAGTTAAAAAATATTTCAAGAAATATTTTTCTAAGTTCAGCTTCAGTCCAACTACCCTAAATAAATTCATGTCATTTCTAAAAATGGCACTCCAACTTTTATCTACACATACACATTTTTCATAGTTTAATCACAGCATAGTTAAAAATTTTAGTTCTACTTCTATTGCTAATATCATACACACATTTCATTTCTGTTTGTTTTTAGTTTGGGATGGTTGGTTGGTTGGTTGGTTGGTTGGACTTTTTTTGTTTGGTTGTTTTTGTTTTGATTTTGTTTGGTTTTGAGATAGGATCTCACTATGTAGCCCACGCTGGCCTGCAATTCACTGTGTGGTCCACACTGGCCTCAAATTTGTGATCCTCTTGCCTCAGCTTAACAATTGCTAAGATTACACATGTGCATCACCATACCTGGCTATCATTTTTCTTAGCTTTAACAGATACATAATATTTATTTGGGCTAAAATCTAATTCTTGAGTTCTTATTTCAAGTTTCCAAATTTTAAATAATATCAGTAAAATGATCCATAATTTTTTCTTCTTTGAATTAGTGACTTAGGGTAATTTCCCAGAGTAGTATTGCCATAATTTGGATCTTGAATAACCCCAAAATGCCCATGTGTTAAAAGTTTACCCTTCAGCTTATTGCTGTTGGGAGATGGTGAAAACTTTAAGTTAGGGCCTGAAGTTGGGTATGGTAGTGCACACCTGGAATCTCAGCACTTGGAAGGCTGAGGCAGGAGGATCATCACAAGATAAGTTCCATGCCATCCCCTGGTACACAAGGAGACCCCCATGTCAAACAAAACAAAAGAGAGCCTAGTGAGAGGTCTTCCAGTCACTGGAGGCACATCCTCCAAGGTGACATGGGGATATTTGAAATGAGTGGCTTTGCTCCACCATGTGCTTCCCATCATGACGTGCTGCCCCATCACAGGCCCACAGCAACAGGGCCAACCAATCATAGACTGAAACCTCCAAAACCGTGAGCTAAAATAAATCTTTTCTCTCTATAAGTTTATTTATCTCAGGTATTTGTTACAGTTATGGAAAGCTGACTAATACTGATAATACCAAGTCTAAGGAATGGTTTGGGTCACATTTACCCAAATAACTCTCCTAGAAAGGAAAGCAATAGTTTGCAAGGCTTCATACAGGTTTGAGGATACACCTTACTTTTGTTCCATTAAATATGGTAATTATTAGGTGGACGTGGGGCTTCTCCTCCCCTCTGAGAGAACCACTGGGAGACTCCTGAAGAGCCACCTTATGCCCTGCAGAGCCCTAGGTGCGCACCGGGCTAGAGTCTCCAGTGCCTCCCAGAGCATGGCTTGGGGCTCGGGCCCCCACAGCAGAGCTTTGCACTCCCAGAGGGTAGGTACCATGTCCTGGTTACCTTGGAGACCTGGGTCCTTGTTCTCCTGGCCGCTACTGTGATGTTGCATGCCCCCTTGCTTTTGTTTCTGTTAGGCAGGACCTGTTACAAAATGGCTCCTCACTATAAGGTGGTGCCTTCTTCTACCCACTATCCCCCAGTCTTCAAAAAGCCTGGCAAAAAGCCTGCCAAAACTTGACTTGAAATCTTCCGTGGCCCCACAACTCTTCCAGCCTGTCAGAACCCTCCATGCATCTGTTTCCCACCTATCCCAATGTGACCCCTTTCCCCATCCCACCAAGAGCCCATAAAAGCCTTGCCCCTTCCTCCCCCATCAGCTGCTCTCTCTTTTGCTAGATATAGCCCCGGCAGCTTCCCCTAGTAAAGGTCTGTTCAGTTTAGGGGTTTTCGGCTTCCTACCTAACAGTAATTATACTTAATGACAAAAAAATGTACTTCCTTATAATGTTTTCCTACACATATTTCTGTAATAGATAGCTCAGGTCAACATCTTCTATTCAGTTTCCATGTTTAATGCTGACTTGTTAGAAGCAGGCCTCATAGCCAAGTGGAATAAGCTGAGTGAGTGACTGGTTGGATTTCTAGGACTTTGAAGTACTTACAGGTCTTTGTCACATCCCACCTGATGGTTAGTTCAGCCAGGTCAAGAATGAGGTAGGCACATCTATTCCCCCACCCCTACATCGTTCCATATACACTGAGTTCTTATGTTGTCAGAAAAGGCAATCGTCTCTCTGATTTATCTTCTCATAAAAGTGATCTTCTCTTTCTGCATGCTACTGCAGATGTATTTTCCTTATTGTTTAAAATGTGGATAAGACCCTCCCTTCACTTTGGAAAGCAAGATCTGAACTTGAAGTTGTGTTCTTGACTTCCTACTTATATTCCCTAGGAAAATCACTTAGCCTGTCTGAGGTTAAATCCTATCCGTAAAAATGAAATAATAATAATATGTCTACCTCACATTGTTGTGAAAATTAAGTGAAAAGATGCATATATGTGAGAACTGTTTTGTATATAGTAAGTTGCTCCTGAGATGTTCATTATTACTCTGCTAGACCATACAACTCTTCCCATTTCATGCCTAATCTCTTGTCAATTTTGGAAATTTATTATTACATCTTTAATTATTGATTTGTTGTTGTTGTTGTTAGGTGCCATCAAGTTAGTGTCCAACTCATAGTGACCCTAAGTACAATAGGTGAAACAATATTGTTACTGCTTCTCTGCTCTCCATAGGGTTTATTTCAATGGCAGATTGTTTTTTGGGAGTGGGTTGCTGGGTTCTTCTCCCAACCCTACAGTATCTGGTGTTCCCAGGCCATCTACTATCCAAGTACTAACCAGGCCTGACCCTGCTTACCTCCTGAGATCTGATGGAATCAGACACCACAGTGGTATGGCTGCAGGCATTTATTGATTTAATGCCTTTTATTTGTTTAGCTTATTTAGGATGTCTAACTATTCAGAAATTGCAATGCTAAACTCTCTTCCCCAGATCTACCCTCCTGAAATGTTTCATTTCTTAATTAGTTTCCTGAAAATCTGGATATAGTGCTCGATTTTTTTTCTTTTTTACTGATTTAAGTACTTTTTCTGCTTTGTGAATCTTAAATAAAATTTTTACCGTGTCTTTTGTAGTGATCATTGCCTTCATGCTTTATTTATTCATTTGTTTGTCTTTTGCAGTACTTAGAAATTAAATCCATGGCCTCACATATACTTTGCAAGTGTTCTACCAGTAGGATGCACCTCCAGCTCATTTATTTATTTATTTATTTATTTATTTATTATCTTGAGACAGGGTCTCACTAAGTTAGAAAAACTGCCTGTGTCCTCCAACTTGCAATCTTCCTGACTAAGCCTCCTGAGTCACTGGGATTAGAGATGGGTGGCACCATGCCCAGCTACCTGCATGCTTTTTTATTCTGTTTTTCTCAGCATAAAACAAACAGTAATTATTATTCTTTTTAAATAAGGAATTATTATTAAGTGGATATAATGTCCACTTCATTTCTTTGGAAAAATGTTTCAACCATTTTCTGAATTCTGTGTGTGGTTCCCTATGGTTGCTCTTTTTCAGGATTAATTAAAATGAATTTTCTCTTGAGCTAGGCATTGGTGGCACGTCCTTGTAATCCCAGCACATGGGAGGCTGAGGCAACAGGACCATGAATTCAAGGCCAGCCTGGGCTACATAGTGAAACTTTGTCTCAAAACAAAATAACAAAAAACAAAAATAAATAAATGTTTTCTGTTGGTTCATTGCTCTTTTTCTAAAACATTTTAGGGAGCCCATGTTGATATTTCTAGTTAATGCATTCTCCCTTAAGTTACCTTAGTGAGTGGTCTGCTGTACCCCTGAAAACTCCTTCATAAAAAATTTTAATAGAATTTGTAATTAGGAGTTGTCTGCAGCTGTATCACTGTGGTGTCCGATCCCATCAGATCTTAGAAGCTCAGTAGGGTGGGGCATGGTTGGTACTTGGGTGGGAGACTGCCTGGGAACACCAGGTGCTGTAGGCATAGGAGAAGGACCCAGCAACACACTCCCAAAGAATAATCAGCCATTGAAAACCCTATGAATAGCAGTGAAGCATTAACAATATTGTTTTGCCTGTTGTACGTTGGGTCTTGATGAGTTGGATACCAACTCAATGGCACCTAACTGTGGAAACAGAAAAAGTTTACAGAAAAAGGCTTGTCATAATCCCACTGACGCTTTGCAGACCAGCCTCAACCAGACCTCAAGGTCCCTTGATAAGGATAACTGATGACTTGAATTTCTGTGAATGAGGCTGACCTCTGAGAAACAGAAAATTAAAAAGGGGGGCTTGCCTAGCACTAAGTAGACTAGCTCCGATTAGACTCCAAGGTCTCCTGATAAGGGAAGTTACAGCACTAAACAGAATGTACAAGATAAGTTAGTCAGAAGGAAGACATCTAGAGTTTATCTTAAGGACAGGCTGACCACTAAGGAATGAAAAATCACTCTGTGTCCCCCTCCACTTAACTGCTAATTCTCGCTTCTGTAGCCTTGCCTCTCCGCCCCTATCCTATAAAGCCCCTAACTAATGTGAGTCCGCTGCTGCTTTCTGAAAGTCCACTCCCAGGACTGAAAGTAGCCAGCTGGCCAGTCTAAATAAACATTTCTGCTCCCGATCCGTTTGTGTCTTGGAGTATTTTTTCTGGGGTCCAGCTGCTGGGTACAACACTAACAACAACAATTAGGAGTTTGGTTGGGATTCTACTCACTCCACCATTGCCCTGGATAATTTTCCTACCATGTCAGGCCTTTCTATCCTCTTGTTTAAAAGAGCTTGGAAAGAATCCAAGGACTGTAGCTGGGATTAGAACCAGAGAGGCAAACCTTTTCAGTAGAAAACTCAAGAGGAGCTGAGGATATAGCTCAGTGGTAGAATGCTTGCCTAGCATGCATGAGGCCCTGGTTTCAATCCCCAGCACTGCAAAGAAGGAAAGCAAACTGAAAAGTGATTTTTCTTGCTTTGTTGCTGCTATTAAGACTCAGCCTTGGCCCAAACAAAAGGAAGCAAAGTTGTAATGCTGAAATAAAACCTTGCCACAAACCCCTTAATAATTTCACTTCCTAGTTACATTCCTAAAGTTTCCGAAACTTCCAGGTGTCTTGCAAGTACCAAAGGCTTGTATTAGTTTCCTTAGCTATAAATGAAAGGAATGCTAAATTATTTCTTTTTTTTGGGGGGGGGGAGGTACTGGGGGTTGAAACAAGGGCCTTGCACCTGCATGCTCTGCAAGTGCTGGACCACTGAGCTGTGCGCCCCCCCCCCCTTTTTTTTTTTACATTTTTGAGACAGGTCTCATTAAGTTACGCAGACTGCCTCTGGTCTCGAATTTGTGATCCTCCTCCTCCGCCTCCGAAGCCGCTGGGATTACAGGCATGCACCACTGAGCCTGGCACCTAAATTATTTCTAAGGCCATTTTTCCAGCATTGGGTTTCTACAGCATTAAATAATATTTAAGCTGAAAGTTCAAGGATTATTTGGTATGGCCAGAATTATCCCTACTTTCTGATACCCTACCTGCAAAATTCACATGTATGTGGATGGACACACACAATCCTGCTTTTATTTCCTCCTTTGTAAATTTTTCTAATCAATTGTTATTAAGCATAAAATGAAGCAGTGAGAGAGAAAATGAGGGGAACGAAAAGAAAATTCCCCCCTTCTGGATTAAGGGCAGGCTCTGCTCCCCCAGATCTCCTCCAACGTATGAGATACCTAAGAGAAGTCTCCAAAAAGCAGCATCTTGGTAGCCAAGGTATGGGAGCAGCACCAAATTCCAGCCCAGTCTCGACTGTCAAGGAGGCCCTGAGGCCCTCTGGTGGACAAAAGTGGCATTACTGCCTGCTCTGCACTTGGAAGGCACTAAGCCACGGGGAATGAAAGCCCCCAGAGGCTCTACCAGAGTGCTCTGAAACGCTGAACAAGGACAAGTCACTAGGGACAGCCTAGCCTTTACCTCAGAATACTGCTTTTGTCATTTAGTGGAAAATTATTTCTGTAAATGTTAAATTTGTAGCTCAGGAAGACTTAGCAGGATTCCAGAGTAATGTTAAATGACCTATATTTTTACTAGTCTTGATTACTCTTGTTGTTGTTAGGTGCCGTCGAGTCGGTATCCGACTCATAGAGTCGGATAGGGTTTTCATAGGGTTTTCAATGGCTGACTATTTCGGGATTGCCTTGGGAGTGGATTGCCAGGTCCTTCTCCCTGCTTACTCTTAGCAGAAGAAAATTTTATAAATTTCACACAGTTTAGAATGAAGTTAATCATAGCCGGGTGCGGTGGAGCATGCCTGTAATCCTAGCGACTCCGGAGGCCGAGGCAGGAGGATCGCAGGTTCGAGACCAGAGGTAGTCTGCATAATTTAGCGAGACCCTGTCTCAAAAAGTAAAAAAAAAAAAAAAAAAAAAAGAAGAAAGAAAGAAAGAAAAAGAAAAAGAAGGCTGAAGGTGCAGCTCAGTGGTACAGCACTTGCACCATGCAAGTGCCAGGCCCTGGGTTCAACACCAAGTACTGCAAAAGAAAAAAAAAAAAAAAAAAGTTAATCAGAATGAACTTGCTGCCCATAGGGCTCTACTTTCTTCTTTGAAATTTTGTTTATAGTATTAAAACTGGCATCTCAAAAAGAAAATATCAACTAGTGGCTGAAAAGTGAGGGATGGAATTGTTTTGACAGGTTGTGAATGAGAAGATTGCACCTACTTTAAATTATTGAGAAGCCAATTTTTAATGTACATATCTATATGCCTATTCGTTCATGCAAGCAACAAATATTTACTAGTTCATAGTGTGCCAACCATAGCCTGTTCACTCAGGTCTCTTCTCCACCCTTCACCTGCAAACTGTTTCCCACTTATTCCAACCAGCTGTCTTCCAGCTAGAATGACCAACTAGTGGGGGGCACCAGGAAGAAATTGTAGGTCTAAACCTAAGGAGAAGCAGCATGCTTTTTTCCTTTCCTCTCTGTTTTCAACATCATTTTCCTGCAGTGGTTCCAACTCCGCATCCAATGGTCAGTCTCTCCAGGGTCATTGGCAGCTCCATACAGGGAAGGAAAGTCATTACTCAAATGTGTGGCCATCCAAGCCACACTGCCTTGAGAGCATGGAATGAGGGAGAGTGCAAAGTTCGAGAGTCTTCTCCCACTCCCAAGTTCACTTCCTATTCTAGGTTAATAATATACTGTAGTATGTCTAATGACATTATGACCCAGCACACTACCCCCACAGGGTTCTGGCCTCTCCTTTGAACTCCACTTGTGCATATGCATAGTTTACACTGTCAAACTCGTGACTCAAGTTGTTATGGGTCAGATGTGGTAACTGAAGCAAGCCAAGAAAAGGAGGGAGCTTGAGTGTTGCTTGAGATCCTTGAACTGAGACCTGGAACAGCCCTTTTGAATCTGGGTTCCATGAGAAAACGCAGCTCTAATGCCCAAAGACATCTGGTTTATGTAATAAATTAATTTATATCTCCTCTGCATGTAGAATGGTGCTAGCTATGAAACCACCTTGGGAAAATTGAGAAAACAATCACTTAAAAAATATTCTGTTAGCCTTACTTTTTTCTGGAAGCCCTGTTGAGAAGGGTTGGCCTAATAGAAGAGGCTGTTTGCAGTAATACTTTTGACTCTCTTGATCCTAGTTCAAAAGATCGTACCCTAATGATTACCCTCACGCTGTTGTTAAGCACTAGCAAAAGTAGAGGGGAAATGTTTATTTGTAGGAAATATCACTAGACATCCAGAAAAGCTCCCAAGAAGTCCACACCCAGGTCTCCTTCTTTCTGCAGGCATGAGATTCAGCAAATGCTTACTCACTTAACAGGAACCTCTGTTCAACTAACCAGATTCATTCAATTTTTTTTCTTGCAAAATATCTCAAATTTTACTCATGTTATGAAAGTAATAGGTAACACAGTAGCATAGAAAAACACATAGTTTATAGCTCATCCTTTAAAACCAGAATAGCCACATGGAAAGTCAGTACCAATTCTTATTTTTATTATAAAAAATGAAATTAGCCACACACAGGTGGCACACACCTGTAATCTCAGCAACTTGGGAGGCGGAGACAGGAGGATCACCAGTTTGAGACCAATGGCAACCTGCCTAACTTAGTGAGAACCTGGCTCAAGATAAAATAATTTTATAAAGGGGGGCTGGGGTACAGCTCAGTGGTAGAGTGCTTACAAAGTATGTGCAAGGCCTTGCATACAGTCTAACCTCACCATTAATTAATTAAAATAAGTAGTACACAATGGGAATTGAACTGTTTTCTTCTTTCTAGAGATGGGGCATACATGTTTTCTGGTCAGTAACAGCCTAGGAAACATTGTGCTAAACCAAAGCTGACAGCTGAGCAGCAGAGCTGCCCTCTACCCACTACTCATGCTGAGCTAGGCCAGTGGAGTACCATCTTGGCAGGAGAGATTGTGACAGGAAGGAGGAATTACAGAGTCCTTACCCACCCCGGCAGAAACCCAACAAAGTGAATTATACAGAAAGAATTTGAAGCAAATATGCACAAATATATAACATGCTATAATAATAGGATAGCTTTTAGTCTCTTTCCAGCACAAAGCCTATGTTTCCTGCTGCCTGATAAAAGGGATCCACCAATGTAGAAAGTATTTTTGCCTTCATAGCCCTAATAACTAAAAGCACACTGCATATAATACTTAGATGTTTATGTAGGTAATCATGGAGGTTCCAAGATCATACTCACTAGGTTAGCCTGAGTTTTCATCTATAAAAATATTTTTTTTTAAATAACGCTTAAAAGAGACATCTAGAATCAGTGGGACTACACCAGGATCAGCATAAGACTGTTACAAGGACTGCAAATGTAAGACTAGGAGTTGATTTTTCACATGCAGCTTTTAGGCAGTACACATCTCTCAGCTGATTCTGACAGGTGAGACAAGCTGTGATCACAGAAGATTCAGAAATCAGGACAGGCAGCTGGCTTGAGTAACTCCCTAGATGAATACTCCTGAACAAAAACCTCATTGAGGCTGAAGGACCAAAACTCTGACCTATGTAGAAAGGAGCTGTGAGTGTACACAGGGACTCATGCAAAGTCTGCAGGGCAAAGGGTTCATGACAGTGGGTTATCCACACTTGACACCTCAATATGTTTGCTGGGGAAGGGCCCCCAGTGGGATGGCTGACTCAGAAGCACCTGGGAGAGGTGTCTCCATGGGGAGGGAGAGGGAGAACTAGGGTTACCAAATACAAAAAGATGTTTCAGGAAAGTCAGTTGTGACCACCAATACTTAATATGAACAAAGGCCACAGAACGGCCAGTCTTTCCAACATGTCCTCTTCTGTCACCATCAGCTCATGTCCCGCTGGTGTCACTGAGCTGGTGACATTCAGAATGATAACATCATTGTCCGGAGCTTGGACCTAGTGCCACAGATTGTTCTGGGAAGCTGGTGCGGAAGACGATTGCACAAGGAGGTCACCACCAAGCCACTGCTTGAGGCCAGTCCCTGACCTTCCTTTTCTACTCTGTAGCCCAGAAACATTTCTTTAAAAGCCAGAGAATCCATAAATGTGAGAAACATGTCGAATACATCCCCAGCCACTTCATCTTTATCAGGCTGTGTGTTGTTGTGAAAGCCGCCATGGTGAAACCAGCTGTTCTTCAATATACTTTTCTACCAGAGAAATGTATTCATTAAAAATGGGAATGTAGGTAATTCTCTTCTGTGTCTTCAAACTCCTGGTAGTACTTGTCCATAAAATTTCTCTGTAATAACTGTAATTTGTCATCCATGTTAATGTCCTCCAGACATCCAACCACAGCATCAAAGTCTGCATCAAAAATGGAGGACAACTGGGTGTGGTGGCACATACCTGTAATCCCAGCAGCTCGGAGGCGGAGGCAGGAGGATCCCAAGCTTGAGACCAGAGGCAGTCTGCATAACTTAGCGAGACCCTGTCCCAAAAGTAAAAAAAATGGGCTGGGGGTGCAGCTCAGTGGTCCAGCACTTGTAGAGCATGCAAGTACAAGGCCCTGGGTTCAACCCCTAGTACCGCAAAAAAAAAAAAAAAAAAAAAAGGAGGACAGTGCAAAGCTCTCTTCCTCTAGGGCGTCCATCATCAGGGTGCTGCATCCATCTGTGCCCAACCTGGCCTCTGAGGAGCCCCCACCCTCGAGCAAGGGTTTGGTAGCCCGGAGGCAACTCTGGCCATCAGGCCACAGCTCGGCTTGCTCACAGCCCAGTTTGCTCAGCACCTTCTCGCCAGGATAGGCTGCTATCCAGACCCATTCAATCTTAACCAAAGAAATGAAAACTATTGCGTCTGAGGATGACTGCCTTGGGGGTCCATTTTCTGCACATATCTCCCATAACACCCCCGTCTATTACCTACACACTCCCACAGCCTACTGAGCCCTAGGGGAAGGGAGGGGATGACAGCGTTAGAAGAAACTTTCTTAACAATGTGTAAGCTCCATGCTTGCAGCCATAGCACTGTGGCACCCAATCCCATCAGATCTCCGAAGCTAAGCAGGGTTGGGCCTGGTTAGTACCTGGATGGGAGACTGCCTGGGAACACTGGATGCTGTAGGCTTGGGAGAAGGACCCGGTGGCCCACTCCCAAAAAACAATAAGCCATTGAAAACCCTATAAACAACAGAGAAGCACTGGCAATAGTGTTTCCTCTGTTGTACATAGGGTCGCGATGGGTCAGACACCGACTACATAGCAAGTAATGACAAGCTCCATAGCATCTGGAATGAGTGGGGCACCAAGAGATGATTCAGAACATCTGCCGAGTACCCCCAGAATTCTGCCAGTGCAGCAGGGTTGAGCTTCCCTTGTGGGAGAGAAGCAGTGGAAGGGTGGGAAAGAGGTGTGGATAAATCTCACTTAGTTTAGCACTTTTTTTTTTTTTTGGCAGTTGTTTTCTGTGTGGTTCATTGATGTGTCCTATTTCCTCGGCTAGACTGTAAATTTCCTGTAAGCAAGGACACGGTTTATGCTGTAAATCTTTAATCTCCTACAGTAGTTAGCACAGTGTCCCTCCTGCAGATGCTTGGTCTGCATATTGTTGATTAATTAGAACTTGCTTTGGGGAAAAATGGTAGATACTTTCAACAATTACAGCATGAGGTTTATGTGAAAGTATAATATGAATATGATATAGTTTAAAGGGTTTAATATTGTGCACTACCAGCCAAGGATCTCCCCCACATCCTGCCCCCCTCTACTTCATGGGAGCCACCCATCCTGAGAGTTAGTCAGTGATAGAATCCTGAGCTGGGAGCCCTCATCACTGCTGAAATGGAGCCGAGCTTCTCCTGGAGATAGAGCCCGAAGTCTTTATCACCTAACTCTAAGTGAATAGTAGGCAAGTCAGAAACTGTGGGCAAAACTGACCCCCTGTCTCCCACTCCCCCTGCTTCCCAAAGCCAAGAGCTTCTCTCATCCCGCCCACACATGCATACTTCCCATATTGCTGAACTCTCGAGTCTCACCAGAATTCAACACTTGCTACCCCTAGTCAAAAATCAGCTTGTACCACCTGTCCCCAGAGTTTTCAGCCCAGCCTCACAAGCATCTCTGCCATGGTCCTAGCTCTCCCCTGTAGACTTGGAGCCTGTGATATCTGGCTCTGGTTTCACGCTGGGCCTGACCCTGACCCCTGTGAGGAATATCAGACAAGTCAGCCAGGAGCTGATAGTCAGCACCTTGAAGGGTGCTGAAAGCTGCCTCCCACAACTCAAACTCACTTGAAAATGGCTTAGTCTCAAAAGCCAGTGAATTAAGTTTCAGTGTGGAACATGCCCTTCCAGTGATGAGAAAAGGTGCTGTCTGTGATCCATACCTACTAGAATAATAATTAGAAAGTACAGAGTGAATGTAGAATCAGGAGAGAGAGAGGTCTGGCTAATGCTGAAGGATCCTCAGCTAGACAGGAAGACAAATCCCCAAGTGCCCTTGGCCAACCCTCTCTTGCTTGCAGTTCTGAGGCTGAATGTATTGAGAATGCAACATCTAAGCTGAGGAAATACCAATATAACCTGGGCTTTGCCCTTCTCCTTCCTAGAAGGAGATGTCCCACAATGCTTGGCTCAATAATCTGAGTGTCCTCCAGGGTATAAAACCCAGACTGAAGGCTTTTGGGGTCCTTCAGTGGCAGTGCAAAGTGGGGTGCACAGAGACAAGACTCCATCCACTTTGGGCAATTTCCCTTAGCCTTAGAGAACCAGCACACCATGGATCCTAAGCTTCTGTTGATTCTTGCTCCGGACTGTGAATAATAAAAGTTGCTTTGCCTCACTGGTATGAGTATTCTGTCTGACCAAACTCATACCCTAGCAGGTGAGTTTGTGCAAAACCTAAAACCTGCCAGACCTAGGAACCTTAGCAGAAACTGGTAAGGTGTTTATAGTCCTCTCCTGGGATTGGTAATAAATCCACAGAGGTCCCCATCCAGGTATTAAAACCCGTGCACGGTACTTTGCTTGACAGACACCTATTCCCCACACTGAAGCACACTAGTGCCCAGAACATCATGCCTATCAGAAAGTATGGCTCTTCTTTTGGACAATAACAGAGATCCTATAGATTTTTATTTCACAGTTGTCTTCATCTGAATTTGATGAGCTTAGATATCTTCCCTTTTTTCCTAACCATTCAATCAGATTTTTGACATATTTTTGTTCTTTTCTAATAAGGAGTCAGTGTTACATCATGTACTAACAAATAAGGATCTTTAACTGACACTCTTGCTGCCAGGGCTCCCAATGCTTCCCTGTGAAGAATGGAGTCCTGCCCTTCCCTATGTTCTGCCTCCAAGATTTCTTCTCCACTGGACTTTTGGAACTGATGTTCTTGGCTCTTCACTCATGGTCTCCAGTGAATTCTGGAAGCCAGACCTTCTCCAGGATCCTCAAAGATCTGACTGGCAGGGATTTGCTTAACCTCCTTCCTAGGTCTCATTGGTTGTTAGTGAGTCTGCAGCATGTTATCTTCCTTGCCCTTCACTATACTGTCTTTGAGGTAAATACAAAGCAATTCTGAGCATCTCATCCCTCTCCATGCAAGGTAAGCCAAGGGTCAGCACTCTGGGATGACTATCCTGCATGGGGATCAGGCATGCCTCTGGCTCTACTACTAGGCAAACTTGGTCTTCCTGTTTCTGCTAGTCTGCAAAAAATTAACAATCAGTTAACATGACCTTTATACCACATTTATCAACCATGGCAAAGGGAACCTTAGACTTTGAAAGCTATTTGAAAGAGTTGACTGCCACAGGAAGTTGAAAGACCAGCCTATCCAATTGTGTCAAAGCTAATAGCTTTCTTTAGACCCACAACTAATACATTTCATTCAATATATTTTAAGTCACTGTACTCAAATAGGAGATAAGATCTGAAATCTGACCTGCAGTTCTTTTTCTGGGGCAACCAGGAAACTTTCTAGCTCAATGCACTGTACACAAGTAGAGACACCATTTAGTGTGGTGTAGACATTGTAATTCTATTTTAATGTTTGAAAGTAGCTTTCAAACATTTTGGCTTCACAGAAAGAAATGCAAGTTAAGTGACAACCCAATACACACACACACACAAACATTCTCTCTCTCTCTCTCTCTCTCTCTCTCTCTCTCTCTCTCTCTCTCTCTCTCCTACAGAGCTGAACAAAAGTATCTTAAAACAACACTGCCTTAGGGGAAAATGCATGTTAAAGTGATTTATTAGGGAGTATTTCCAGGTTAAATAGTTAAGAGTGAGGAAATAGGATCAATTAAGGGTACACTATCAAGCTGAATCCCAGTGAAGGCAATTTTGGCTCATTCCCACAGAAGGCATGGGAGTCCTTCTAAGTCACACCTCAAAGCCAACCTAATGAAAGGGCAAAAAGAGCTGGGGTCTGTGAACCCCTCTCCTATCAGTCACCAGTTAAAGGCTCAGGTGGGTAGAGAAGGGATACCCACTTCTGGCTCTCCTACAACTTCCAATAACATGCTGGCTTTTGGGAAAGCAGAGCATTCTAGAATTTAGCTGGTAGGCACAGAGATGGGAAAGAGATCCCAGGTGGCACAGGTAGAACAGGGAAGGCTGCCACAAACACCCTATCAACGAGTGATAGATTATGATATATTTGGTTATGACTTTTTAAAATTGATGGCCATGGATTTTAATCTCAGTCCAGCCTCTTACAGCTATTATTTAACTTGTTTGAGGCTTTTTCTTCATTCCTAAAATGAAATAAAAATATCAACTTAGCTCATTTTGGTGAAAATCAGAAATGACATAGGTATTCATAAAAAATAGTAGGTACTCAACCTGCAACAGTTATGATTAATAAATGAGCTCCCAGAATACCACAACAGAGTAAGACCAACATGCAGGTCTCCTCTTAACTGTGCTCAAGGCATGCATGCATACAAACACAAATGGTGGAGTGTGGAATCCTTCTCAGAAATACACCAGATCCCTACACAAGTATTCACCACCACTGGCCTCTATGCCTTTGCTCTTTACCCCCTTTGTCTAAGGTTGATCATCACATAAGCTTCATCTTAAATGTCTCCCTTTCATGAAGTTTTTCAGACCACCCCAGCTAAAAATATGCTCTCTCATCTCTAAATTGCCATGCCTGTCCATTTTATTTTATGGCAATTTTACACTTTCTTCTCTCTCTTCACAATCTCTATTAAAATATGGACTTGGGAACAGACAGACAAATCAATAGAATGAAATAGAGTCCAGAAATAGGCTCAAATACACATGGGGATTATAAATCAGGGAGAGGGGGAGGAAAATTACTTAAACAGTGCTGAGACAACTGGTTGACAATTTAGGGAAAGACTAACCTGGATTGTTACCTCACTTTTCAGATAAAAAAAAAAAAATTCTCACGGCCCAAAGATTTGTTTTTTTTTAAGACAGGCTCTTGCTGTGTATCCCAGACTGCCTTCAAACTAATGATCCTCTTACCTCAGTTTCCTAAGTGCTGCAATTATTGGCATGTACACACACACACACACACACACACACACACACACACACACACTGAATAGCTATAAGAAAACTTTGGAGTAAGAAAGGCATTTTTATACATGCCACAAAACTCAGAATGCATAAAAGATAAAAATTGGTTCCATAAAAATTTTAAATTTCTACATGTCATTAAAAGAACATAAATTCAGAAGTCAAATTGAGAATATTTGCAACACATGATAGTCAAATGGTTAGTTCCCTATATAAAGAAATTACAATAATAAAAAGAAAAAGTTAAACTAGTCATGATGGTGTGCACCTGTAGTCTCCACTACTTGAGAGGCTGAGGCAGGAGAGTCACTTGAGCCCAGGAGTTTCAGGCCAGACTAGAGAACATAGTGAGGTCCCATCTCAAAAAGAGAGGGGGAAGAAAGGAAAGGAAAGGGGAAAATGAAAGGAAAGGAAAGGAAAGAGAAAGGAAAGGAAAAATAGAAGAAAAGTAAATCAAATAAAAACCAACAAAGGACATGAATAAGCAGTTTGTGAAAAAAATAAATACAAATATTTTTAAACATATGAAATAATAATCATCTTAATAAAGAAATGTCTGAGGAGGTGGAACAAGGCAAAAAAAGTAGATAAAAACTTGTTTTCACTCTCTGCTTCCTGCTCATGAAGATGTAAGTTCATCCACTACAAGGCCCAGCCTCCTGCCACTGCCACGCCTGCCCCATTATAGGTAGATCTTCTAACTGTGAGCTTCCTTCTAAACTGTGAGCTTCCAAGAAATCTCTTCCCCTAAAAGTTAGTTTCAATATTTGGGTCAAGCTGATGGCACATGCCTATAAGTCCAGCACTTAGGAAACTGAGGCAAGAGGCTCATTAGTTTGAAGCCAGCCTGGGATACACAGCAAGAGCCTGTCTTGAAAAAAAAAAAAAAAAATCTTTGGTACATGAGTTTTGTGTTTTGTTTTTTGTTTTTTGTTTTTTGTTGTTGTTGTTGTTGTTGCCTGAAAAGTTGGTTTTTCTGCTTCAGCAACAACAGTTGACTAATATAGAAAATCAGTACCAGAGAAGGGTCCTTGCTGTGCAGAAACCTAACCATGGGGTTCGTAAGCCTTTGGAATTTGTTTGCTGGAGTTTGGAAGAATTTGGAGATGCAGCCTAGAGAAGCCCTGGAGGGGAGGTTCTGGTGAGAGTAATGAAGACCAGAACACTGCTTCTGATAGAAGTGCAAAGGAGTATCACAGTGTTTAAGAGGAAAATGAGGACTCTATTGGACATTGGACTCTTTTGGACATTGGACCTCAGGTGATCCATGTTATATTATAGTAAAGAGATTGCATTTTATTCATGCCCTAAAGACTTGAGTGAGGCTGAATTTAAAAGTAAAGAACTAATTAACTTGGCAGAAGAAATATCACCAGGACATCAGGATAAAGACAGTGTGGTGGTGTTTGTTGCTTTTAGCCAAATATATAATGACAATGCCTGCAGCGGTAGCCCTGTGGCATCCGATCCCGTCAGATCTCGGAAGCTAAGCAGAGTCAGGCCTGGTTAGTACCTGGATGGGAGACCACCTGGGAACACCAGAAGCTGTAGGCCTTGGAGAAGGACCTGGCAACCCCCTCCCAAAAATCAATCTGCCACTGAAAACCCTATGAACAGAAGAGAAGCACTGACAATAGTGTTTCCCCTGTTGTACAGAGGGTCGCTATGAGTCGGATACCGACTCGACGGCACCTAACAACAACAACAACATAATGACAATATGGACTAAAAGGCAGAGAAAAAAGATCTGAAAAATGTGCCATTTAAAGAGGGAAAAAACTGTGACTTGTTTAAGGTTATTGTAAACAGGGTTTATTTGAGCCAGGAGGCCATAATTATTAGATATAAGTGCCATTAAGAGAACAATAAAAATGGCCCTGAGGCACAGAGGAGTTGGCTAGATCCCTCCCATTTAAGACTTCAAGGTTTAAGACTAAAACCCCATTTGTAAGGAGAGTGTCTGAAAAGCTGTCTCTTTAGACACACTCGAAAAAAGGCCCACCAGGGAAATGATTTCTTGGCCTGGGCATGCAGAGGCTGTTGTGGTAGCCATCATCTGAAAGGGCCCAGCTGCCTCTTGAGCTAGCAGCAACTCTTAGTATCATCCATGCAGTGCTGGTTCTGTAGGTATGCAGAATGTAAGATTTAAGGGATTACAGAGGCTTCCAGAAGATAACCTCTAAGGCCAGGCAATATATACCAGGGTTGGTTGCCCTGTGGAGAGCCCCAAAAGGGCTGATGCATGAAACTTTGCTGGTGGTGTCTAAGCAGCAGTGGAGACCCAGGATGTTGGAGATGCCAGCAACATGAAACATTTGTCAAGGGAACTGCCAGTAAAAAGTGGAGCCAGCCCAGGAGGGCCATGTGGGCCATTTTTAATGAAGTCAGAGGGGCAGAGCTCCCCAAACCTGTTCCAGCCCAGACGATACCACACACTAGACTTGAACCAATAGGTTTTATTTGTCTAGGGGTATATTGGTCTTGCTACAGACCAAACTTTTCTTTCTGTGCCCCCTTTCCTCCCTTTTGGAATGAGAATGCTTACTGTGTGCCACCATATGTTGGAAGTTTGTACGCTGTTTTCTCGTTTTGTTTCGTTTTTCAGGGGCCCACAGCTAAGTTTCCCTGGAGTCTCCATGAAGACTTTGGACTTGGACTTTTGAGCATGGTTGAGGTTGTTAAGACTTTGGGAACTCTTCAAGTTGGACTGAATGCATTTTGCATGAGGTGGCCATGGACCTTTGGGGGCCAGGGATGGAGTGTCATGGTTTGAATATACAATGTCCCCCAAAGGTCATGTGCTTTAATGTTTGGACCCCAGCTGGTGGTGCTGCCACAAGGCCCTGCCTCCTGCCACTGCCATGTCTGCCCTGTTGCCATTATGGATCAATTTTGTAACTATGAGCTTCTAATAAATATCTTCCCCCATTTAAAAAATCCGTGTCTTCACTCTAATTGTCAAAAATTAAACTGTCTGGTGAAACTTAGTGTTGTGAGGGTGTGATGAAGCAGACATTGTCACATGGAATTACACAGGAATATTCCCTGGCCCTAGGAAAGCATTCAACTTTTCTGGAGAGCAGTTGGCAGTTTCTAGCAAACTGTGCCCACTTTGCTTTTGCTATTTAAATATTTACCTGAACTTGGTACAAGTTCTCCTAGCTATGTGTGCAAGGATGCTACTGCAACATCAAAGGTATCAGAAAATCCATAAACAACTGAAGTGAACTTTGGTAGGGGACTGATAAGTGACAGTTCATCCAAATAATGAACAAAGGAATATGAATGTTATGACCAGCTAGTCACAGATCTCCAAGACATACTAACAAGTTAAAAAGCACACACACACACACACACACACACACACACACACACACACACACACACGTGCATATAAAAATGGTGAAAATTGAATACACTCTGTAGTCCCATTAATACTATTGTACCAATGTCAATTTCTTGGTCTTGATATTATACTACAGATGTCTAGTAGTTGTCACTGCTGGAAAAGGCTGGGGGAAGATTTGCAGAGATTCTGTGTACTGCTTTCACAACCTCCTATGAGTCAATAATTTCCTCAAAATAGACATTTTTTAATTAAAAAATACACTAAAAGCACAGAAAGTTCATATGGTCTTCTTTCCAAAGTATCAAAGGTAAGAACAATCTCTTTATTATTAAACTGAAATGATTGGGCAGAGCATATTAACCAGAAGGAAAAATCCATCCATTCTCTTTACTCCTCAGGGATCTCTCCTTCACAAAGATTAAAAAGAGTATACAGTTCTGCTCAAGAATTTGATCTGGCTTAAAAAAGAGAGCTCAGAAATAGATCTCTTTGTCCTTTGGCAAGGCTTGTGATAGGCTTATTTATTTGTAACATAGGCCTCTTACTGTTTTCCAAAAGGAAGAGGTGGGAACTGAAACTACTTTGCATAATAATGTCAAATGTTACCTCCAGAGAGTGCAGGCTGTCCACCTCTATGGAAATAGTTCTCTCTTTAAAGTGTGTTTAGATGGTATTATCCCTGAAACTTGCTATTGGTTCTTGGAAGGGGTGTGTCTGTGTTCAGTTGGCCCAGAAATTCTTTGCAGAAAATTGGAATGCCTCAGGAAGGGTGAGGGGACATTTCTTCATCTCATGCTGGCCGAGATCACCATGAAAGCATATATGGCAGTTAGGCGCGGTGGCACACACCTGTAATCCCAGGGACTAGGCAGGCAGAGGCTGGAGGATTTGAAGTTCGAGACTAGAGGCAGTCTACATAATTTAGTGAGACCTTGTCTCATAAAGTAAAAACAACAACAACAACAAATGGGCTGAGGGTGCAGCTCAGTGGTATAGCACTTGCAAAGCATGCAAGCGTAAGGCCTTGGGTTCAACCTCCAGTATCACAAAAAGAAAGAAAGAAAACACATATGGCTTCCAGAACTGGCTTTTCGCACTATTGTGCCAAACTTAGACTGCGAAAGCCCACCCACAATTTTCTACTAAAGCCCCTCATCCATAATTCAAGCTGGCAGAAGCTGTAGTGACTGGATTCTCACTTCAGGGGAAAGAACAGCTCTGATTCAGGAGAAAGGACAGAGTCTCTGGGACAATTCCTGCCCCTCAGGGTTATGAGTGGAGTTTTGCATTGTAAAGCTTCTGATGAAAGGAGACTGAGTCTGTGAGTCCTCAGCAAAGCAGACCCCTGGTCAGAGGAAGGAGTCCAAAGGATTTATTTGGGGTGACACCTCTGAGAGGAAAAGGAAGGGACAAGATGGAGAAGAGGAAGGGTTATATGCCTTTACAGAAGCCCATCTTTGAAAAGCAAGCCATCACAACATTGTTCTGCTCAGTGACTCTCTGGGGCCACACTGAGAAGAGTGTGACTTCCCTTCAAACCCTGAAGAGGACCTGGAGGACTTAACAGCTGGCTGGATGCTCACAGCTGGTCAGGCTCCCACCAGCCAAGCCTTGAGTCCTGCCCATGCAGAAGATCTGAGTTGAACCTGCATCTCCACATCTGCCATGAGGGCCATCTCTGAGGGATGGGGAGGGAGAACCACAATTCTTAAAACAAGGCTAGACATTTCATTGTGCCCATAAGGGACCCACTGGGATGTTACATTAGGCATTCTATTGGCGGAGGGTTATCCCTCTATATTGTACTTCACTCTATCCCCAAATCTTTGGTGGATTCACTGGTGCAGTGGTACTATGAGAGATGAAGGAGAAGACAGCTGGACAAGTATGGCCTTCCTCATCTCATCTCTGCCCCAAAGCATGCATCTCAGTGTCCACATGGAAACCACACAAGGACTCTGTCATCCTGGAATTCCCACAGCTGCCAGCAGCAGAGAGCACTGAGGTACCTATTACTTGAAAACAGACTGGAACACTGCATGAAACCATCCCTCTGCCCTGAGCACCCCTTCCCAAATACAGCCAAAGAAAGCAACTACAGCATAGGGGGGAAAGAGAACCCTACACCTGTTTCCTAAAGACCTGCTGGGTGCAATAGCACTCGCCTATAATTCTGGTGATTAGGGAGGCAGAGGCAGGAGGATTGCAAGTTCAATAACTTAGCGAGACCATCTCAAAATAAAATTTTTTTAAATAAAAGGGGACTGGGGTATGGCTCAGTGATAGAGCACTTCCTAGCATGTGCCAGGCCCTGGGTTTAACCTCTAGTACTAAAAACAAAGAACATAAACACCTTTTGCATGCTGCTATACAGAGTTCCTGAAAAGGACCCACACAAATACTAGATGGATGATTTCTAAATAATATTCACAAACAACTGCCTAAACACAGGGAAATGAGGGGAAAAAACTGAAAAACCAGAAATTGAATATGCTACACAATAAAGCTATGAAATCCTAAATAGTGCAATATCTCATAAAATTAGTAACCTGTAACATTTAAATAGGCAGAGACTGTCCATCTCTGGTATCTACATTTAATTGCTGTTCTGTTTGGGGTTTTTTTTAAGTAAATTAATTGCCAACATTTTAAAATCAAATATTTCCTATTAACACCCAGATTTCTAGCTTCTGTTTAAAAAATAGCAAGTTCTGACAACGCTGGGCCAGGTTTTTGTTTTTGTTGTTGATTTTTCTTTGTACTGGAGGGTTGAACTCAGGGCCTTACCCATACCTTGCAAGCTCTCTACCACTGGACTGTATCCCTAGCCCATTTTTATCTTGAGACAAGGTCTTGCTAATTTACATAGGCTGGCCCTGGCCTCAAACCTGTGATCCTCCTGCCTGTGCCCTGCAAGTCGCCAGGATTACAGGTGTGCACCACCACTCCTGGCTTGGGCCAGCCTTCGTAATGACAAGCACTGCTGCAGCTGATCACACAGCAGGTCTTCATGCTGCAATTCTGTAGGGCCCACCAATCCCCATGGGCTTCCAGACACAGAAACCCAGGGTGTGTTGCCATTTGTCACTGAGCTTAAGCCATCAACCAAAGTTTAATACTTTATACATAGTATGCACACACAGGTAGGGTAACAGGTCAATTCACCTTAGAAAAACCAAACCACCACAAGTGGTTAAATCTTTTTGAAGGTATTTTGACCACCACAATTGATTTAGAACATGTTACTCTGAGTACAAATGTATTTGTATAAAATACAACATGTATAATATATCCAAGGTTGCTCACTGTAGCATTGCTTGAAATAGCAAAACACTGGAAGCCACTAAAATGTTCATCAGTAGGGAAACTGACTAAATATTGCATTATGTGGAAGATCCACACAATGGGATACTGTGCAGCTATTTTAAAAAGAAAAAGAATAAGGTAGTTCTGTTATGCACACTCAGAACATTCTTTCAAGAGTATATTTTAAGAAGTGAGAGAAAAGAAGAGAGGGAAAGAAAGAAAAGAATCAACAATTTGAAGGACAGTATAGTGTGATCCCTTTTGTTAAAACAATTCTTAAGAGAAAAAGATGTATGTAAATGTGTAAGAAACTTCTGGAAGGATATATTAAGACCAAAAGCTCTACAAGGAGCAGGTGAAAGAAGCATAGGAAAGAGTTATTTTTTACTTTTCACATAACTTTGCATCTCTTTTTAAAATCATGAGCATGTATTATATTTATAATGTAAAGAATGGATATGTTAATGATTAAAACAAAATCAGGGGCCAGGAATGTAGCTTCCTGGTAGAGCACTTGCCTAGCATGTGCAAGACCCTCAGTACCACAAGAAAACAAAAACAAAAACACAGTAGACCTGAAAGTAAAATTCGAATTCAGAGAAAATTAATTTCTATGAAAATCAAATTTCTATGAAAAACCCACCAATACTGAGAAATGAAATGTAGCTATTCAATACTGACAGCACATCAGGTTGCCATGATTCAGTCCAATTTCACATATGTAACAGAAAATACCCACCTTGCAAGATTAGCAATATTAAATAAAATTTATTAAAAACACCTAACACTTGACCTCACTTAGTAAGTCCTCAATATATAGTGCTATTGACACTCTTATTACCTTCACAGCTTGGTAGTTGTCCCAGTTCCACACCAGCCCACCCACACCCAATCCTGACTAGTCTCAATCATACAGGACCCAATGACCAATCTAGGAGGGCAAAATATAAGACTTAAATTCCATTCCAGGTGAGTTTTTTCTGCACCTCAGTCAGCCCCTGAAAAAGGTAGGAGAGTAGGCCTCAGTCACACAAGTATTTCTTCATTCCAGAATAACTTCATTACCAGTTAAAGTTCCCATTTCACAGACTACTCCTAGCCATGCATGTATTCCCCCCCAAAAAAAGTCCTACCCCATCTCCAGCAAACCAAACTGAAGAGGAGCAGTAACTGGAGACCCCCACGCTTCTTGCCTTCCTTCGCCCTTTTCTGTTCACATATCTCTTCTGTAAAGTCCCCTGTGCTCTTCTAAAAGAAATGGTGCTGGAAGCCAAATTTCAACCCTACAGAGGTGACAAAAGGTCATGTGATGCTCACCAAGTGCCTAGGACATAATTCTCTTTCCCCAGAATCCTTTGCTCTTTGACACATGGTCACTCTCACCTACTCCACCCCTACTCCCATCCTTGCCCTCCACCTCTGGGAAGGAGATGAAAAGAGATCAACTATGACCAGCAGGCCTGTCCCATTGAACCAAGCCCTGAGAACCCCTGTTGCAGTCCTCCTACACACCCTCCCCCAGCCCTACACACAGGTAGAAAGCTGGGAAGGATTCCCACAGTGCATTAGCTCCCAACAGTGAAGGAAGAAGAAGAGTGTGGTGCTATCCAGCCTCTGTCAATAATTCATGAGGCTCAGACTGAGGGGCACCAGTGAGAGAATCAGTTTTCCCTGGACCTGGGGAAAAATAAACTTAAGTTCTCTTATCTCATTGGGATGTGCTAAATACCACAAATATAACTTCTCAGTTGAAAAATATACCATAAATCCAATGGATGCCTGTTGTTTCACTTGCCATTTATACACTCCTATTTGAATCCCAAAGTCCTGTTTCAGCTGCTCAGCTAGCCTATACATATACTAACAGAACCTTTAGCAAGTATCAATTCCACTAACAGTGATCCCTAAAACTGGATTTCATAGACCAGGATTCTCTCCCCTCTAACTGTAGAGACTGGTATAAGGTTGACAAACTGGTGCTTTCACCAACTGATAACACTTATCTAAACCTACCCATCTGCTTTCATCATCTTTTCTAGAAGAAAAAACTAACATACCAAAAGAGAGAGAGAGAGAGAGCAAAAGTGTATTCCAGGATAAAAACCTGTTTAGTTAAATGTGCTTACCTTTATGAAACTCACTATATTGCCTTTATTTTTCCCACTTGGCCTCAAACTAGTGAAAATGTTACCACAGACCAGCACTGCTTCTCAGCCTGGCACTTGGAAGTCCCTGGGATAAACCAATTCAGATGCTTGCACTGGGTTTGTGGGGGCCTTTTTACAGTGAACCATAAGCTATCCAGATTTATTAATTCTCCCAGAAACCCAGGAGGGAGATCATTTCAGCCCACTTGGCAGAAATGGAGGCTGAAGTCTTGGATCCAGAATTTATAGCTGGTGAGGACTTTATTCATCATCTACTCCACATCCTTGCTTCACAGATGAAAAGTCTGGCCTGTAGCAGCTATAATAATTACTATGTGGTGGCAATAATTATTATGCGTTTAGTAGTTTAAGGCTCATAAAGCACTTTTACATTGAGTAAATATTTATTGAACTAGGGTGGAGGCTAAGACCTGGGGGCATAGTGATCAGGGAGAACCTGAGTTCCCCATATTTCCACCACTGGCTGGGAGACTCTGTAGCATCCTTGTTTCTACGTTGTTGTTGTTGTTGTTGTTGTTGTTGTTGTTGTTGTTGTTAGGTGCTGTTGAGTCGAAACTGACTCATAGCGACCCTATGTACAACAGAATGAAACACTCCCCAACACTGTGCCATGCCCAGCACTATTATCAGTGCTTCTCTGCTATTCATAAGGTTTTCAATGGCTGATTGCTTTTTGGGAGTGGGCTGCTGGGTCCTTCTCCCAAGCCTGCAGCACTCAGTATTCCTAGACAGTCTCCCATCTGAGTTCTAATCAGGCCTGGCCCTGCTTAGCTTCCAAGATCTGACAGGATCAGATGCCACAGTGGCACGGCTACAGGCTGCTACTACTTAGTCCCTGTGAAATGGGAAGCCCTCTTGGATGGAGTCAGGGTCATCATTCCTGCACACTGGCTACCATATGAACAGAGTCTGCCCTTCAGGACCTGTGGTGGTGGAGTCTACGTGCAGCCAGAAGGAAAGACAGAGCCACACCTAGGCCAACTAGCCTTCCCCCATCACATTTGTCTCTTGGGCTCCTCTACTCTCACATGGTAGAGTCCGAGAAGACCATGGGCCTCACCTCCACAGGGAGTGTCAAAATATTTCCCCTCCTTTGAGCTCTCACCTGTGTATACCTAGACTTTCTTGAAGAAAGAATTCTATTTTAAGGTTTGGGGAAGCAAAAAAAACAAAACAAAACAAAACAAAAAAAGACATGAGGTGGGTAGGCAGATGGGGAAGGAGATGCTGGACTGGGGGGAATTTTGTAGGTTGCTACAGGGGGATGTGCGAGACTACCCTACAGGAAATCTGGACAGACCACAGGCCAGCAAAGTGCTTGTCACAAGTAGGGCGGAAGGTAGTGGACAGTGGGGCACGGTGGCCGTGCACCAGCAGGGGGCGCCCGCAGCCACAGGCGGCTCCCGGGTCCCAGGGCGCTAGCTCAGCCTGCCTGGCAAGCAGGAAGAGCGGCAAAGGGAGGCGGTCCGCCGCGCTCGTCCTGCCCTTTGCCCTTCCTAGGGTCATCTCCCCTACAGGGTAGGACCCACCCTGCCTGCTAAAGGCATGCAGAAGGCAGGACTGCGGCTAGGCGGCTGGATGCGGCCTTGGAAGTTCGTGAGGATGGCAAGCTCCGGCGTGACACACCCGAACCCGCTCGCGAATAAGGTGGCCCTCGTAACGGCCTCCACCGATGGGTGAGTGTCTGGGCCCAAGTCTCTGAGGCCCTAACTTTCTGGAAACAGGTACCAGCTCTTTGCCTCCTGTCATACCCTCACCTCACCCACCCATCCCCACCCCTCGGGACTCACAGACAAAAGTCTTGCCCCGGGCTAAAAGAGGAACCACATGGTCGGCCTGAAGCCCCTCCCAGCCCTCTGATCTGATTGCTCCACTGCTAACCTCCTGTCACCACTGCCTCTAGCATGCGCCAGCTTTGTGCCACCTGCCCCTTATACCCAGATCTCCAGTGTGCGAGGTTGCCCCAGTCAATTGTTGTTGTTGTTGTTAGGTGCCCTCGAGTCGGTATCCGACTCATAGCGACCCTCATAGGGTTTTCAATGGCTGACTGTTTCGGGATTGCCTTGGGAGTGGATTGCCAGGCCCTTCTCCCATTTTTGTGGTGCTGGGAATTGAACTCGGGACCTCAGAGACTGCAGCACAGCGCTCTACCCACTGAGCTAG
>VMDO01016036.1:0-49126 GCA_007922755.1 Pedetes capensis
TTATTATAAAGTAGGCTTAAAGCTGTACTTAGTGATTATGTGTATTTATCAGCTGTGATGTACATAACAAAATACCTTTGCTTGGGTAGCTGAAACAATAGGCATGTATTTAAGTCTTAGGTCATTGTGCCAACCTTGTTGGGTTCCCATGAAGGCCCACTTTCTGTCTTATAAATGGCTATTTTCTCACGGTTTCCTCAGAAGATAGAGGGTTAGCTCTTGTACTACTTCCTCTTCTTATAAGTACCATAATTTCATCCTGGGGCCCCACTGTCACAACCTCATCTAAACCCAATTACCTCTCAAAGACCTCAGCCAATTCTACCATCACATTAGTGGATAGAGCTTCAATGTATGTATTTCTGGGAATACAACATTCAATTTATAACAGCATGATTGTCCTGTTTAAAATATTTGTTTGTTTGATGGTCATATCAAAGTGCCAGGCACTGATCTAAACATGCATTTACTCATTTAATAGTCAGCAGCTATTTGGGATAGATACTCAACAATATCCCCATTTTCTAAGTGATCAATTTAAAGTACAGAGATATTAATTTACTCAAGTTAATTAAATGGAATTATTATTATTACATGCTATTATTATTAAAAATTGCTAAATCCCTAAACTGAAATCCACATACAGACCATCTAATTTTAAACCTTGGGATAAATATGCTATCCAATTTTGATTACTTGTTCTAGGTAGGGTTATTGTACATTCAAGTATTATTTATCAAATGGATCATAAGTTACTAAAAAGAACACTAAATTTGGAGACAGAATAATTGGTATAATTATTCTTATACCAATGGCTTATCTCAAAGGTTCTTAACCCTGTCCTTAATATAAGAATCTCTACCTCTGAAAAAAATGGGAATTTAATTATATAGTAAGTATAGTTGTTCTCTGGCTGAGGTTTAGCTCAGTTGGTAGAGTGCTACTCCGTACATTCTGAGAAGCTGGGTTTGATCCACAATACCACAAAAATGGGAGAAGACTGTGACATTTCAATCCACAAACAATCAGCCATTGAAAGCCCTATGAGGGTCACTATGAGTTAGCGTGACATGATGGCACCTAACAACAACAGCCTTTGTTGTTGTTGTTGTTAGGTGCCGTCGAGTCGGTATCCGACTCCCTCTGTACAACAGAGGAAACACTATTGTCAGTGCTTCTCTGCTGTTCATAGGGTTTTCAATGGCAGATTGATTTTTGGGAGGGGGTTGCCAGGTCCTTCTCCCAAGCCTACAGCTTCTGGTGTTCCCAGGTCGTCTCCCATCCAGGTACTAACCAGGCCCGACCCTGCTTAGCTTCTGAGATCCGACAGGATCGGATGCCACAGGGCTACAGCTGCAGGCAACAACAACAGCCTAGTTATTCTGAAATATACTTCTTGTGAATTTGTAGACCTAATTATAAATATTTACAAAATAGCAATGTAGTAGTGATTACCAAATGCACAATCATCTTTTTCAATTATTGACAAGTAAGAAGGCTTCAAAAAATTTGAAAAAGGATTTTTTATTTATAAATGAAGAGGTACAGAGTAATAAATCATTTGCTAAATCCATTATGCAACTATTAGATCAGTTTCGTTTAAACATGACACAATTTCATTCCTATTTACTGCTTAGTAATATTCCATTATGTATATATATATCACCATTTTTAATCCACTCTTCTGTTGATGGATATCTTTGTTGATTCAGTACCTGTGCAATTGTGAAGTGTGGCATTAAATATAGAAGTGCAGGTATCCCTGTGGTATGATGAGTTGTCTTGCTTTGGGTATATTCCTAGGAGTGATATGTTGTTGTTGTTAGGTGCCTTCGAGTTAAGCCCTACTCATAGCAACCATATGTACAGCAGATCAAACCACTGCCTGATTCTGTGCAAGGAACACGACCTTATTTATATTTAAGCCCATTGTTGATGACACTGTGTCAATCCATCTGGTGGAGGGTTTTCCTTTTTTTTTCCTGAACCTGCCATTCTCTCAAAAATGTTGTCTTTCTTGAGGGATTGATCTCTCTTGACTACATGTCCAAAATATGTAAGACACAGTCTAGTCAACCTTGCTTCCAAGGAGCACTCTGGTTGCACTTCTAGGACAAGTCTGTTGGTTCTTTTGGCAGTCCACATACATTCAATAGACATCTCCAGCACCATAATTCAAAAGCATCAATTCTTCTCCTGTCACCCTTGTTCAATGTCCATTTCACAGCCACATAATAGAACTGAAAATACCATGGCGTGAGTCAGGACCACTTTCATCTTCAACGTGACATCTTTACTTTTCAATACTCTAAAGAGATCTTTTGCCACAGCTTTTCCCAGAGCAATGTGTCTTTTGATTTCCTGACTGCTGTTTCCATGTGTGTTGATTATAGAGCCAAGCAAAGCAAAATCTTCGTCAACCTCAATCATTTCTCCATTTATTGTGAGGCTGCATACTGACCCAGTTGTAAGGATTTTTGTTTTGTTGATGTTTAGTTGCAACCCACACTGAAGGTTATGATCTTTGATCTTCATTAGTAAATGTTTTAAACCCTCTTCACTTTCAGCAAGCAGAGTTGTGTCATCTGCAACAATGGGCTTAAACATAAATAAGATCATGTGCCTGGCACAGAATCGAGAAGTGTTTCAATCTGCTGTACATAGAGTCCCTATGAGTCGGACTGGTCTTGACAGCACCTAACAACACCACCATCATATCCTCAGTTCTTGGTGTGCTGAAGGTGCTTAGTGTGACAATTGTCAGTGTTAAAACATTTTCTTCTTTTTGAGAAATGCATTTTCCCGTTGATTACAGCCATGCCCTTTTCCTGAGTTAACACAATAAAACTCTCTTAGCAATTTGATGGTTTATTAAACTCAAATACAGAAGTCCTTTCTTGAATATTTGAAATTATATCATGGATTTGTCAGAAATAGGGATTCCTGATTTGCTTTCATAAGACATTCACTGAAGAGTGGTATAAGTATATTGTTTTGTTTCATAAAGTGTGCTGATCATAACATTTTAGGTAAGATCATGAATCATGTTTGAGTAACTTGGTGAAAAGTAAAGGGAGAAGAGAAAAATTATATGACCATTGTATAACAAAGATGTTTCCTCTGTTAAACTATTTCCTATGTAAATTATTCTTCCTTGGCAGTATGACAGGGCTCACCTTGAAATTATGATAGATATTACTATAGAATTTTATAATTTGCAGGGACATCAGAAACATTATTTAAAAAAACAAAGAAACCAAACACAAAGAAAAAGTATACAATTCATATAAAAATACTGAGTTAATTATAGACTCAGGACTAGTACACAGGTCTTCTCATAATCTGGTTAATTTTCTGCTTACACTTTCACTTTTTCATCCAGGTGGTCTATGTTAGAAAGACATGTAGTAGGACATAGTACATGATGGCTGAATTTTCACCTTAAATTTGCTTACTTGTTCCTGTTGCTAGCACACATATACAAATAAAAATCAAACAACAGTACTTTTCTAGTACATATTAACATATACTTGATTATGACAAATATTTATCATTTTCTTTTCCTTCTAAAACACATTTACTTTGCTATACTTTACACAGATGGCATGTTTTTTAACACATCAAAACAATTTTATTTAATTTATGTGTTGCAGCTGTCAACTACATGCAAACCCTGTTAGTGCAGTGATATGGAAACCTTTCCTTGAAATCTTGTTAAAAATACCTCTGAGAATTCATATTCATATCCATTTAAGAGAAGGGATGAACAGAATCTGCCTAACATAATTGGATAGAAAAATCAATAAGATTCTCTTATCAACTGTCCTCATTGCTTTCTGGTTATTGTTAGCACAGTAAATATAAAGAAAAAAACTATTCTAGTCTTTAATTTGTTCTATTTGTTTTCAAAATTGTATTTTACTGCTTTTAGAAAGTAAAGGCAAGTTTTGTGTGCATTTCAACCAAGAACCATCACTACAAGTGTCAGTTGAAGGTTAAGTTAGTCAATTTTTCCTGTACCTCAACCATTTTAAAAAGTATTTTAGAAATGAGATGGTAAAATTAACCTGTCCTTTTTATAGGGCACTGGAATTTAAAAAGTGTGAGTCCTGACCCAAGGCTCTTCAGTAATGGAGAATGACCAAGTCTTAACCTAGTCAATTTTTCTTTTTTTATCAGTAGTATTTTTTTTATCATACAGCATGATGGGTATCATTTTATGTGCATTTCATTGTACATTTCTTATGTTCACCTCCTGCAATAACATCTTGTGACCCTGTGCCCTCCTGGCCCACCCAAGGGGGGACCCAGAGTCTCCCTTCTACTTGCATGTCTTGTTTATATTCAAATTCCTTGTATATATACAAGACATGAAAGTAGAAGAGGGACTTGTGGTGGGGCAGGAGGGCACAGGGGGCACAAGAGGGAAATGAAGTATAGATATATATACACAGACATGTTGTTGTTGTTAGGTGCCATCGAGTCGGTATCCGACTCATAGCGACCCTCATAGGGTTTTCATTGGCTGACTGTTTCGGGATTGCCTTGGGAGTGGATTGCCAGGCCCTTCTCCCATTTTTGCGGTGCTGGGAATTGAACTCAGGACCTCAGAGACTGAAGTGCAGTGCTCTACCAACTGAGCTAAATCCCAGCCCCATACACACACACATATACATATATGTGTATACATATATGTGTATACATATATGTATATGTATGCATATATGTATGCATATATGTATATATGCATATATGTACACATTCTGATATTCTAATTTTGCCTAAAAAGCAATGTGTATGGTATTTCCTTTCCTTTCTCCTATTGCCCTTTCTATAATTCAGTAAACCACAGAGATACCTGCTCATTCATGTTCATTGCAGCATTATTTACAATAGTTAAGATATGGAAACAACCTCAGTGTCCATCATCAGATGAATGGATAAGGAAATTCTGGTACATATTCATCATGGAGTATTACTCAGCTACCACTCTTTCTATTCTACTACTTGAATACATTTGACACATTGAGAAGTATTGTATCACATAATAATGTGTTCCTTAATAGCATGTAACAGTTAAAAAATGAAAATATGTATTTACTAAAAGGGGAAATATAATTTTTATTAAAATATTTTTAAATTTCCTTAGTTTCTAACAATATCAAATGAACTCACGATTATTTAATTTTCAATGGATGTTGTGGAAAAAGCTGCAAATAAAATGAGTCTCTTTATCTCTCACTCTGCAATGGTTTATATAATTATCCAGAGGAACAGTCAACAAATACCTATGGGACAGATCAAAGTACTCGTTTAAGAAGTTCACGTGCTCTTGTTCTCTCAGAAAGAGAGCACATGTGGTTGAGGCCAAAAGGGCAGGACAAGTACTAATAACCTGAACCAAAAGCAAAATAAATACTATTTATAGATGCAAATAGAGATATAACTCAATATTGAAATAAACTATTTGAAATGTTTAGAATTTTCTTTGTCTCCATTTAAAATCCCTAGCTAAATTATATGTGATATATTTTGAATTTTATATCAAGTTGAAATTACACATACTTAACCAAAGGAAAATCTCAAATTTTAGGCATTTACATAGGATTTGTATATCAGTTTTAGAATCCTGCACAGTACTCTAATTCTATGACACTTTGAAGCAAAACATTGCCCACTTTACAGAATGCAAACTCAAACCCAATAAAATAATTTTGGAAGCAGGATGTAAAACTATTTTGCAGTAGAAAAAACATGCTTTAAATTAATGTTATAGTATGCGTCAATTATGATTTTTATTATATTGCTACTAAAATGTATAAAACATAATTATATATCCATAAAATGAACTGAAAAGTGATGTCTTGTGCTATAATTTTTGATAACTTATCTTACTTAACTAAATTATGGATTGTCCTCAAGTGAATATATGTGTTTTCAAATTGGTTAATTTTCATAATATCCTTGAGAGAAAACACTGTTGAACATTTGGTTCTTCAAATGGGTATGTTAATTCTATTGGGCAGATTAAGATAGGTTTATTGATACATAACTAGAAATTTAGTTTAATGATGAGAAGGAAGAAAGTACGGTTACGTAATTATGAGCTGTGGGGGCAAAGAATTCAGTATTCCTCTCTTATCAATATGCTCAGTCTTCTGCTCTCACTTTAAGTCTAAAAATGTAAAAGAATTTCTCTAGTAATGCCTTCTCTGTTTATCTGAAGGTTATATTCAAATTCCCAGTTTTCCAAAACTCAAGTACACATCAAAAACTCAGAGGCATATCCCATCCATCACCAGTTTTTATCTTCAACAAAAGCATGCATTTTTCCTAAGATATTCATGAGATCTGCTAAATTCATTTACTGAGTCCTAGATTACATGAAAATATAGCACTAGAATTGAGTCATACAGATGACTGCATCAAAAAGTGAATGATTTGAAACCAAATACATTATACTACTCAATGACTCCCTTTTTAAATAGAGAGGATGCCTTATCTATAATTTAATTCAATGAGCTTTTAAGTAATGGTGCATACTGCTATTTGTGGGTCAAGCAATTTTTCTACAGAATTCATATTTGACAGGTTTTGGGACGTCATCCCATTTCTGACTGATTTAAGTTTAACAACAGATGGATCCCTCATAAGGAATGAAAACAATGAGGGCAATGGAAATCTTACCTGAGGAAAGAATGTGTCAAAATGCTCTCAAGTAAATCAAATTTATAAGATGTGAGATTTATATTCCATTTTGTTTTTGTAAATGCTGTTTTGGTTGAGGTTTTCAAATCTCATCTCATTATTATTCAAATAATAATGAAAACAAGAATTTCAGTACCTAGGAAAATGTTAAGTCTCTGAAAAACTTTCCTGTTTAGAACTCCCTGGTTATACTATGCACATAATAAATTGTCCCCCAGAATGGGATAAATTATGTATTAGAATAATGGACAGATTAATCAGAGAAGCTATGTAAGTGAAACACACAGCTCTTGGCAAAGCAGGGTCTGCATGTTTACATTTATCACCCAAATGCAGTGACTTTGATGTAGACCTTTGGGAGGCATTTATTAATCATGATTTCATTAAAATTTTTGGCAAACTAATGACTTTTTATTTGTCAGAAATACTGCTAATGATATACTGCTTGTGTCCAGAAACACTAATCTTTTGCTACTTAACCTTCTGTGTGATTGTTAAGCATAACTTCTATCAGACATCATACTTGAGATTACCAGAAGGGTCTTAGTGTTGAACCTAATCAGATTGAATATTTGCTATAAATGATGGTGTATATTTATCAAGTACAATTCTAGTTGGAATTCATGTGCTATAGCTCATATGCTCAAGAGTGAAGAATTTTAGAAGTAATTAGTTATTAGATGTAGGGCATGTAATGATTAATGGTGCAAATTATTAGTGTATTATTTTATTTTGAAAATTGTAAAAATCTTGGATTTGAATGAACTACTCAAAATATTGAAGTGTATTTCCCTCTATGATCACTTTTCAGTCTAAAAATATAAACATTTATTGTGACACTAACCCTAAGTTACCCTGTGGAGATAGAAAATTGAACTTTAAGGGTTCTATAACCTCAAGGAATTTGCAATCTACTTGGTTAGGCAAAATATTTTTTATGGGAAGAGCAAGACAAAAAAATTGCATTTTATGTTAGTGAAATACTTAGAAATAACAAAAGGAAACAAAATACAAAAATGAATGATGAACCCCAGTATTACCACTTTATAAAAAGGAAAATATATTTGTGACTTTTTACTACAAAATGTGCATAGTTGGTCAAATTTATAATTAGACTAATATATTGAAGTTATTTAGAATGATTTGCTTTCTGGCGTTTGTTGTTGTTGTTGTTGTTGTTGTTGTTGTTGTTGTTGTTGTTAGGTGCTGTCGAGTCAGTATCTGACTCACAGCGGCCCTCATAGGGTTTTCAATGGCTGAATGTTTCGGGATTGCCTTGGGAGTGGATTACCAGGCCCTTCTCCCATTTTTGCAGTGCTGGAAATTGAACTCGGGACCTCAGAGACTGCAGTGCAGCATTCTACCAACTGAGCTAAATCCCAGCCCATTTCTGGTGTTTATACAGTGGATATTTAAGTATGTTGTTTATACAGTGGATATTTAAGGATGTTCTTGAATTCGTTTCTGGTTAGAAAATTAAGGGTGTATGCTTGCTTTATTTTTTTTTCTTTTTATAAATTTAATAACAATTTTATTTACTCAAAATTACTTAAGGAAGAATGTATTTTCTATGTTATGTGGTTTTACTTGACATTTAAAATCACTCAAGTTAAACAAGGTTTTATAGACTCTATGTTGACAATTTCAGTCCTAAATCTGATATTAGTCATTTCTGTTTTTCTGAATAAATGAAAATGAGCTTGACTCAGTATCAAAACCATGACTTTCATCAAAGAGAGAAAAGTTAAATTTCATGAAAAATGCCCAGAACTCATCAACTGAGGAAGAAAAGGAAGATGTCGGAACAGCCAAGACCTCTTAATGCAAACTGTCTGTTTTTCCTGCTTGTTCTGACATCAATTTATTTGAAATAATGTATTTCCATAGTCTATTTTTTGGATATTACACATATATTTAAGCAATAGGAAACTATTAAAACTCAGAGTTGCCTCTGAAAACAAATATACATATAAATATACAATAAACACAAATATTTTAAAATATTTCTTTATAATCATTTAACTCATTTTGAATTATTAAGTATGTGCATGTATAACTTTGATATTAAGAGTAACTATACCATTTTAAAAACAACCAGGAGAAGTACAATCTTGTCAGATGGGAAAACATTGCCTAAAGCAGTATCAAACTTCATCTGCTCAGGTTACTATAGAAGGTGGGGGGTAAAATATGTAATTGAATAAGAGAACATGATGAAGAGAATACTATTTTTAAAAGGAAGTAATTAAAGAACATGAATCTATAAGAAGGAAATATGCTTCTACTTCAAGGTAGCTCTCCAAAACCAAATGTCATCTGGAGGTGATTGACAACTGTCAGATTCTATCTATATTCAACATATATCTTTCTCAAATGATTTCAGAGGTTATTAAGAAGAAATAATTGTATGTTTTATCCTCAACATAGAGCTTTCTTCTCTTAGCACTCTGAAACATTGTAAAACCACAAACAGTTTGTGTTTTATTTTTGTTAACCAAAGATAAAAGAGGGCCTAAAAATGTAATTGCGGCTCATAATTTTGTGATTCAAAGAAAATTAAAGCAAGTAATAAGACAAATGTCATTTGGCAATGCAGAGATAGTATCATGATACCAGTCTTCTAATGCAGAGTAGCATCCTTACCTGATAGTATTAATTTGAGAAAAGATAAACCAAAAATATTCCTAATAAGTCAAATAAAATTTAGGAGGTTTCAATAAATTTTAAAAGCTTTTCAAGATATGTATTTAATATTAGAATGGCATTTATAAAGCAAATTCAAAATGCTACTTGTAAAAAATCGACCTAAAGACTATTGAAGGAGAATCAGAGAAACACATGTTTTCTACTCAGATGGACTATCTAATTCTAATAAACAATTGTCTTGACCCATAATTCTACTTTCCTTACTTGTTTCTAGTATAGTTTGTGATAAAAGTATCAATTCATTGAGAAATTGAGGTAAAGAAAATATCAGTAGAGGGAGACTAGGACAGGATTTGATTATAGGAACATGTTAATTTGTCATACATTTATTTATTTATTTATTCATTCATTCATTTATGTATGTATTTATTTATTTCTCAGTTCTGAGGATGGATCCCAGGGCCTCATGAATGCTAGGCAGACACTCCACAACTGAACCATAGCTCCAATCCTACTTGTCAAATTTTAGAAATTGAGTTATTTGAGTAAGTATACTCATGAAGAAAACAATAAGAAATAAAAAACATGGATAGTAAATGTTTAGTTTTAAATAGTGGGCAATTTTTTACTCTTTCCCCATCAATCTCTGTACAGATAACCCAATGAAGACCATGGCCTCTAACAATGCTGATTCTTTAAAACATAAATTCCTACAAATAACCCAACACAAGTGGGCAAAGGCAATAGACAGACAGTCTTCAAATGAAGAAGTTCATAAGGCTAAGAAGCACATGAAAAAAAAATGCTCAATATCCCTAGCCAGTAGGGAAATGCAAATCAAATTAACTCTGAGATTTCACCTAACTCCAGTAAGAATGGCCAAGATCAACAAAACAAACAACAAATGCTGGCCAGGATGTGGAGAAAAGGGAACCCTCTTACACTGCTGGTGGGACTGTAGATTGGTTCAACCACTTTGGAAATCAAAATGGAGATATTTCAGAAAACTATAAATAGAACTGCCATATGACCCAGCTATACCACTACTGGGAATATATCCAAAGGGAGACAAGTCATCATACCATAGAGACAACTACATCTCCATATTCAATGTAGCACTTTTCACTATAGCAAGGATATGGCACCAACTAACATGCCTATCAACAGAAGAATGGATAAAAAAGTTATGGTGCAAATACACAATGGAATATTACTTGGTAATAAAAATGATATAATTATCTGCAACAAAATGTTATTTGCAACAAAATGGGTGTAACTGGACAATATCATCTTAAGAACACAAACTCAAAAAGAAATATCATATGTGGGACCTGAATCTTACTTAAAGGAAGAAAAAAACCTACATATAAGTTGATATATAAAAATGCACAATTAAACTTAGTGAAGAAGGGACAATATAAAAAGTAGAAAGAAGGAGGGAGGGGACTAGCAAAGGGAAGTGAAGATTGTGGAAGGTGAGGTGAGGAGGAGAACAATGCAAATGGACAAAAGGGGAGAGGATAATCTCAATGTTAATGATGTAACTTTATAAGGAAATAAGAAAACTAGTGGAACATAACCCAAATATGAATATGAGTTTTACTACATATTAGTCAAAGGTTCCATAAAGCTTTTATGTTGATAAAAATTTAACCAAAAGGGATGTAGTAGAAAAAGCAAATGCTGTATTACTCTGTACCCCAGCATTTACCAATAAAAGGAAAATAAAGTAGAATTCATTATCTGACCACAACATAAATAATCAACAAATCAATAAAATCAACCCCTAAATGCTACAGATCTAATACCATAATGAAAATCAGAAAACAGTTTAAACTTCATGATAATGAAAACTGTGTAAATTTGTAAAACTGTGTGTGGAATGTACTCAGAGTCATACACGAAAGCGAATGTACATACATAAGAAGGAAAGAAGGAAGGAAGGCAGGCAGGAAGGAAGGCTTCAGATGTAATAAATCAGAAAAATAGGGCAAAACAATAGAATCATTATGGTATGAATTACATGTAAAATAAATCCTATTTTTTTCATCAGAGGAAAAACCCACAATTTCCACATTTATAGCAGGCATGATGCCATAAAATTAATCATTTTATCATGATGTACATGTTCCTAGGTCTGGGATTTAATTCATTTGGTAGACTGCTTGTTCTGCATTCTCTGAGGGTTTGGGCTCATTCCTCAGCACTGCAAAAATGGGAGAAGGACTTGACATCCCACTTCTGAAATAATCCCTGAACAATCAGCCATTGGAAATCTAATGAATAGCAGAGAATCACTGACATAGTGCCAGGCATGGCACAGTGTTGGGGAATGTTTCATTCTATTATACATAGAGTCAATATGAGTTGCACCTGACTCAATGGCTCCTAAAACCATGTTATTAACTATATGTGAAGTGTCTCTTAATTTAATGGTAAAATAAATATGAAATTAAAAATTTACCGGTTTATATAAACTCTTCATTAAAATACATTTAATGTGGACCTAAATTATAGGTCAATTAGCACCACATTATTTGGAAGAATTTGCTTCTTTTCCTAGGGCAGAAAATGCACTTTATGTTATTTTCAAGAAGCCTACATAATTTTTGTTTTTGGCTCATATCCCTAAAGTACCCTGTTTAGCTTATGTTCCATTTGCTTGATTTGCCAAAGTTGACAAGAGTTTCCCTTTTCAATAGGAGTTCTATTTTTAAAACTCCCCACAGGATTTAGGGAGAGAGAAAATCATCAATCCAATTTCCTCCCCTTGGCTTTTGTGAAGGAGAAGGAGACTGTTAAAGAGTCTTAAAGTGACACCAAGCATATGCACTTACAATCTTGTATTAGAGCAAGAGGAGGAAAACTCATTCCATAATGTCCACGGAAGCTAGCAGCTGTGAATTAGACCACAGAACTCATAACATGGTCAATCACATACTGTAGAATCTTGGGAATGGAGCCAGAATGTTAGTGCGTATGTGCTAAAGCTACTATAGAGAATGGTGAGCAGAATTCATCATTGTATATGTAAGGAAATTGATGTCCGGGGGAAGTATGTACCTTACCCCAATTGAGAGAAATTTATTGAAATATTTTATTCAACTCTGAACTTGCAGAAATCTGAGTATATTGCCATCTCATACTATCCATCCAACCATTTAAAGTTTGAAAAGCATTTACTTAGCTGACATCTAATGTAAGCTTCTAATTCCTGGATTGAGAATATCATGATGATTTACAAAAGGCCCCGTATTCTGCCTCCATGGAACTTATACTACCTGAATTACATTGACAGTTTCTCATATCATGGCTAGTAAATAGTATTCTCAAAAATGAAATAATTGTTTTTCATTGCTGTGCTTCAACCAGATGGTGCATTAAATCACCAACATTCGGAAACTCATGATCCATTTTCTTGTAATCCTCAGGCTAGTTGAAAAAACAAATCTTGTGGTGAAATTGTGCTATAATATTCCAAGTTCTAAATTCTAAAACTTCTCTTTCTTTAAGAAGCGTACTGTTATCTTATAGTCAATTCACCATTAAAATAAAATTTTAACTGGATTTTTTCCCCTTATTTAGTATTTGGCTTCCCTACATAGAAGACAAAATGATGAGATATGAGGAATAACATCTTTTGAGGATGTTTCAATGCCTAAGGAAAAATAAGAATGCAAATTAAAAGTATGCCTCAATTTTTTATTTCAAAAATTATAGTGGAGAGCACAAATTCCTCTCCACTAAACAAAGAAAAATTGGTCACTATGAACCAAATGAAGATTCAAAGTATCCAACACTGCATTTTCAGTTGGGCAATTTTGTCTATAAACGTTCAAATTATGTAGAAAGAGTGATCTCACAGTTGAAACCAATAATTATGTGGCCAATTACTTTAATATTTAACTTACTTTCTGCTTTCTTTGTCCTTAAACATAATTACAATGAATTAGTCTTTGCTTATCCCTCCACGCCATCCCCACCCCAAACATATGGAAACAAAGCAAAGATTCACAACTCTAGGAAATGGGCTAATCATAGAGATGGAAGAAACAGAAACCTGAATTGGTTTCCCATGTTCCACTGACACAACATTAGCACAATGATAATGACCTCAGTTCCAATGCTGTGGGTGGTTTTCTATGTTTTGATTTTATGTAATGCCTTAGGCTATAAAGCCAGGGTATTCCACATACTCTAAAGGAAGACAAAGTAGAATATTTATAGGGTGAAACCTAGATAATATGTGTTTGTCGTTGAGCCAAAGTCAAAGAATGGTAAGTTTTCATAGAAAAATAGAGATTCTTACTATCAGAATCATTGATGCTACTAGGAAAGAGAGTACAAGCAAGAGTATAAAAATATGTTTGTGTTTATAATGTATTTCCTGTCAATGAGCATATTATGTGGGCACAAAATACTCATTTTATATATTGCTTAAGTATTCTTGGTGTTTCACAGAAAGAAATGATATAAAGCAGAAAATAGAGAAATGTACTTCAAAGACAATTATTGGTTTTTATGATGGATTTAATTCTAAACAATATTTGTTCAAGAATTGTCCTCATAATTTTCTAATATTGATATCAGTGGGAAGTGTGGTGCTAATCATAAGCATGGTTCTAAACCCATGGTACATTATTTCCTTTCATAATGTGTATATTTCTGTAAGCATAATGAGGGTAGGAAGAGTGAGCAAGGAGGTTTCTCAGGCTAGATTATGCAGAGTATTGTGTTTAATTGATTTGCCATGATCAGCAACATAATCCCAACTACAAATGTCAACTGTGGTCTACAAGATATCAGGCAATAATAGTTGGAACACTTTTGAAAGGTGAGCCTAATGAATGTTAAATTAAGGGATATTACTCCATATTCTGTCTTATGCTGGAAGTTCAGCTATAACCTGTCCACCATGTGTAGTCCTGCTTGTGTCTGAATTACTGCTGGCATAGCTTTTATCATAGCAAGATGCAAACTTCTATGGTATGACAACCTGACAGACACATGGGGGATATGATTTATTGTGTTAGTTGCATCCAATGTTTCCTCGTGAATTTTTACCTATAAGTTATCTTTCCATTATTGAAACTCCAGTGTGAATGGGTTCACCACTGTTTTATTGTTTATTTCTCCTTTCACTTTTTTCTAATTGTTTTATATAGTTAGGTACTCCCTGTTGTTGTTAGGTGCCGTTGAGTCAGTATCTGACTCATAGCGACCCTCATAGGGTTTTCAATGGCTGACTGTTTCGGGATTCCCTTGGGAGTAGGTTGCCATGTACTTCTCCCGTTTTTCGGTGCTGGGAGTCTAACTTGGGACTTCAGAGACTGCAGAGCAGCGCTCTACCAACTGAGCTAAATCCCAGCCCAGCAGAGTTGTTGTAGAAATCAGAAAAATGTTATCAATGAATCAGTAACATTTTCCCAAAAATCTAAAGGATAGGCTATCAGGTTCAAACAGTAGTGCTAATTTCCTCCTAATTATGATACTTGAAAAAATCCTTCTCGGTGATGCTCTCTGTTTTGTTCCTCTTCTGTTACTGATCTTTGTGCTTGATCTAGGCTATTCATTTCCACATCAGCATACTTTTGTATGGTGGTGCACTTCTAATAGGATATATATTACCATGTGAAGAGAATTTTAATTATGCAAATATTCATAATTCATATTGCAATTTTTCTTTTATATGTTTCAAATGAGGTGCCATGGAGTCAGTCTGACTCAGAGTGACAACAGAATGAAACACTCACCCAAATTATAACTTGCACATGCTGTTTTTCAAGTTTAAGACCATTGTTAAAGCCACTACATTAATCCATCTAGTTGAGGGACATCCTTTTTTTCATTGACCTGTCACTCTCCCAACATGATCTCTTTCTCCAGGAGTTGGTCCCTCCTGACACTATGTCCAGGATATTCAAGATGCACACTAATCATTCTTGCTTCTATGGAGCACTCCAGTTGCACTTCTTCTAGGACAGACCTGTTGGTTCTTTTGGTGATCCATGATATAGTCAATATTCGTCTCCAACACCATAATTCAAAAGTATCAATTCTTTTCATGTCTCCTTTATTCAATGTCCAGTTTCACTACTGTATGTACTGAAAATACCATGACATGAGTCAGGCACACCTTTGTCTTCAATGTCTTCATTACTTTTCAACACTAAAGATGTCTTTTTCAACAGCTTTTCCCAGGGAAACACATCATTTGATTCCTTGACTGCTATTTCTGTGCATGTGGATAGTAAAACCAACTAAAGCAAAAACTTGGACAACTTCATTCTTTTCCCCATTTATCATGAAGTTATGTGCTGATCTAGTTGTAATGATTTGTGTTTTCTTGATGTTAAAGCACAATCCACCCTGAAGCGTGTTTTCTTTGAACATTCATCAATAAATGTTTCAAATCCACTTAAGTGTCAGCAAGGAAAGTCATGTCACCTACATAATGCAGATTTTTAATGAGACTTCCTCCAATCTTGACAGTATGTTCTTCATAAAGTCAAGATGTTTGGAGTGTTTGCTCAGTATATATATATTTGAGAAGTATGGTGAAAGGATACAGCCCTGAAACAAACCTTTGATGACTTTAAACCAAGCAGTGTTTCCTTGTTCTGGTTAAACAACTGTTTTCTGGTCCCTGTATTGTTATTGTTGTTGTTAGGTGCTGTTGAGTCAGGTCCGACTCATAGCGACCCTATGCACACTAGACTGAAACACTTCTTGATTCTGTGCCAGGCAAACGATCTTATTTATATTTAAGCCCATTGTTGCAGACACTGTGTCAATCCATCTGGTGGAGAGTTTTCTTTTTTTGTTGTTGTTGACCTGCCACTCTCCCAAACATGATGTCTTTCTCCAGGCATTGATCTCTCCTGACTACATATCCAGAGTATGTAAGACACAGTCTGGCCATTCTTGCTTCTTATATAGATTCCTCATATATCTATTCTTCACAATGCTATCCATAATTTGTTGTGATCCATAGACTCAAATGTCTTTTCATAGCCAATAAAACAAAGATAATCATCCTCCTGGTATTCTCTGCTTTCAGGTAATGTCCATCTGACATCAACAATGATGTTCTTGGTTCCATATCTACTTTGGAACCCGGCATGAATATCTGGCAGTTCCCTGTCAATATATGGCTATAGTTGCTTTTGAATGATCTTCAGCAAAAGTATGCTTGTGTGAGATATTAATGGTATTGTACAATAATTCCTGCATACATTTGATCCCCTTTCTTGGGAATGGTCATAAACATAAATCTCTTCCTTTCAATTGGCCAGGTAGCTGTTTTCCAAGTCTCTTGGCATAAACATATGACCACCTCACCATCTATTGCTGCATCTGTTTGTGGAAACACTTCTAATAGGATTCCATCAGTTCCTGGAGACTTATGTTTCACTAATTCCTTCAAGACATCTCCCATTTCTTCCTTCAGTACCAATGGTTCCTGATCAAATGCAACCTCTTGAAATGGTTGGTCATTCATCAGTGCTTTATGGTATAATGACTCTGATAATTCCTTCCATCTTCTTTGGATATCTCCTACATCATTTCATATTTTCATTATAGAATCCTTCACTATTGCCACTTAAGGCTTGAATGTTCTCTTCAGTTTTTAAGCTTGAGAAAAGCAGAGCATATTCTTTCCTTTAGGGAAGCTTTTAGCACATGTCACACTATTTGATTTTGTCTTCTCTAGCTACCCCTTGAAATCTTCTGTTTATTTCTTTTCTTTTCTTTTTTCTTTCTCCCCCCTTTCACTTTTTTTTTTTTTTTTTTTTTTTGTGGTTCAAGGGGTTGAACCCAGGGCCTTGTGATTGCATGCTTTGCAAATGCTGGACCACTGAGCTACATGCCTAGCACTTTTTTTTTTAACTTTTATGAGACAGGGTCTCACTAAATTACACAGACTACCTCTGATCTCAAACTTGTGATCCTCTTGCCTCTGCCTCCAAGCCGCTGGAATTATAGGTGTGGGCCACTGCTCCCAGCTCTGTTTATTTCTTTAATTTTGTCATTTCTTCCTTTTATTTTAGTTGCTTTTTATTCATGGGAAATTTTCAGAGTCTTTTTGACATGTACTTTGGTCTCTTTTTTTTCTGTCTTTTTAATAATTTTCTGTTTTCTTCATGAATGATGTCTTTAATGTCCTTCCACAACTTCTCTTGTCTTCAATCATTAGTGTCTAATACATCATTCATTATTGTAGGAATGATGTATATATCATTCACTTCAATCATTAGTGTTGAATAAATCTGTTCTTGAGGTGGTCTCTGAACTCAGGTGGGATATACTCAAGGTCATAACTAGGCTTTTGATATACTTGTCTTGGTATACTTGTTCTAATTTTCCATTGTGTTTTCCATTGTGCTTTTCCACAAATATATTTAATTTTATTCCTGTAGGTTCCACCTGGTGACTTCTATGTGTAGTTGTCATTTATGTTGGTAAAAAAAATGTATTTGCAATGAAAAGGTCATTGACCTGACAAAATTCTATCACACAATCCCCAGCATTGTTTCTGTCACCAAGGCCATATTTTCCAACTACTGAGCCTTCTGTGTTTCCAACTTTTGCATTCCAGTAACCTATAATTATTAGTGCATCCTGATTACATGTTACATCAATTTCAGACTGCAGTAGCTGATAAAAATTATTCTCTTTCTTCATTTGTATCCTTTGTGGTGAGTGAGTAACTTTGAATTATAGTCATATTAACTACCATTCCTTTAAGGTTTATAGGTTTATAGGATCTTCTATTGAAGATCACATTGTACTTTAGGAAAGATCTTGAGATGTCTTTTTTGATGAATGCAACTGCAATTCTCTTTACATTGTCCTTCATGGCATAGTAGATCAAATGATTATCTGATTCAAAATGGCCCTTGCCAGTCAATTTTAGTTCACTGATGCCTAGATTGTCAATGTTTATGTGCTCCATTTCCCTTTTGAGGATTTCTAACTTTCCTAGATTTACACTATATACATCCCATGTTCCAATTATTAATGGATATTTACCATTGTTCTTTCTCCTTTTGAGTCATGGCACATCAACAAATGGAGGTCCCTGGGCCTTTATTCCCTTCCTGTCATTAAGGTCAATGTACTTTGAGGAAGCAACTCTTCCCCAGTCATCTTTTGAGTGACTTCTAATCTGCAGAGTTCATTTTCTGACACTCTATGTGTCAGTGTTTCTCTGCTATTCAAAGGGTTTTCAATGGCTAATTATTTTGGAGTGGCTTCCATGTTCTTCTCCTTTGTCCTAGTTTGGAAGTTGCACTGAAACCTTTTCTTCATGATTGATCCTGCTGTTATCTAACACTGGTGGCATAGCTTCCAGCATCACAGCAACATGCAACTCCCACACTACAGCAAACTGACAGAAAAGTGAGAGAAATAAGAGTCAATCAGTTCTCAATCATTTTTCAAATACTGCCTTCATTTTCTTGTTTTAATTGGTGCTATTCATGACAGTTGCTATACTACCACTCCCAGAAGCTCAGTATTCTAAATTCATTCCTTGCTAGTATCACAGTATAGTGCAGGGCAGGTGTCTTTCCTGGACAGCTTTTCATCACCCTTTATTTGCACAGAATGCCTTTACAACTACCCTAAGAGTGAGAACACAGTCTTATCATTCAAAACTTCATGTTCTCTCTCATATGTGTAAGCTAAAAAAATGTTGGCCTCATGCAGGAGAGGAGATGGACGATAGAACGAGTTTGCATAACAAGTACCAAAATACAGTTGCTACAGGTTGTTGTTGCCTTTAAGTGTCTTCTAGTTGTGTTCACTCATAGCAACCCTCATAGGGTTTTCAATAGCTGATTGTTTCAAAATTGCTTCAGGAGGAGATTGTCATATCTTTCTCTCATTTTTGCTGTGCTGGGGATCAAAACAAGGGCCACAGAGACTGAAGAGCAGCACTCTATCAACTGAGCTAAATCTCTGTTCCCAGTTGTTACATAGGGGGAGAAATTCTAGTGATCTACAATACATCAGAATGATTATAATTATAATAACTTGTATTTTATACAGAAGTATAAAAGAGGTGCTCAAACACAAAGAAATTACAAATGTGTAAGGAAATGGAAGTGTTAATTTTCTTGGTTATATCATTATACATTGTGTACATGTATCAAGTTATCATACTGTACTCCATAAAAATGAACTTTTTTGTTTGTTTGTTTTTGTTTTGTAGTACTGGAGGTTGAACCCACGGCCTCATGCTTGCATACTTTGCAAGTGCTGTACCACTGAGCTGCAATTATTTACTTTTGAGACAGGGTCTCGATAAATTAAACAGACTGCTTCTGGTCTCAAACTTGCAATTCTTCTGCCTCTGTCACCAGAGTTGCTGGGATTGCAGGGGTGCGCCAGTGTGCTCAGCCTGGGTTTGTATCTTATATTAAGTTTCTGGAATTTTGATTAACCGGAAGAGCTAATGAAGAGATTTAATATGATGGAAGATTTAAATAGCATTTAGTAGTAAAATAAATAAATAGTAAATAACTAGATAAATAATACATACATACATACACACATAATACATACATACATACACAAACTCTTTCTCTTCAGGTTTCTATAGAGTCCTTGAAACTCAGTGTCAAATGTATATTCCAATTTCACTCATCAGTCCTTCTCTATATCACAAATTTTAGTTAAAAAGGGCTTACATACTTATTTATAACTACATACATTTGAAATATTACATATAAGCATATATACATGTCAATTTGACTGGTCCTGATAAAGAAAAGCTTTGAAAGAATTTTCCTAAAGTGGCAAATAGAAAGTTTAGCTGTATAACAATGGATTGAATCTATTCTGGGCAGTCTTTATATGCAGTTTGTGTATTTTCTTGAAGTGTTACATCATAGTTAAACAGATTATTTTGTACTAATCTACCATTTTATTTCAACAAATAATGGTTTCAAAACTACTGCTCCATTTAAGTGTTAATGTAGATACTGCTATGAAGGTCTCTTAAAAATTAAAGATTCTGAATATTATAGCTGTAGAATATTTTGTCTTTACAGAAAAATTTGCTTAAGATAAAAAGCTGTATGCATAAAAGGAAAATGACTTTGTCATTCTGTTGGCTACTAATATTATTAAATATTTATTAAGTTTCATACACCAAGCATTGTCAGAGTAAGAATAGGATAATGTTTACTTTTATTAATTTAGGATCTAAAGACTCTTAAGGGAAATATGTGTAGTGCACACACCCTTTTGGTTTGCTTTTGTGTATACATTTAGGATTCAGATTCACAATAATTCAAATCTGTGTCAATTTGTTTATTCTGTGGGTTTCAGAGAAAAATAACCAAAATTTCCCTGAGTCCATCACAGTCAATTACTTAAAGTGAAGACAGCAAGACAGCTATATCTTTGAGAATGTGAAGTTTTGCTTGCTTTCCTTTTATATTTATTGTATCAGACAGTACTGGTATCCAAAATGATCAAATAACCAAGACCAAATGCATCTATTTATGGTATTAGGACATTGTAATTTACATTAATACATTGAATCAACAATTTTTAGAGCGTCTTAAGACTCTGAGATGTACTTATGTGCTTTGCAAGTAGAAACTTAAAGCCCAGAAAATTTAAGGAAATTTCTAAAGTGAGACATAATGGCTACAATAAGACCCTACAATTTTTCTTGCTTGAAAATTCAATGCTTTTATCAATCTGTCAATCATGAGAACAGACAACTATTCAAAACAGTTAAGTTAAAGAAAGAAAGACCTTGTGAACTTAAAATAAATGCCACTGTCTTCAGTAGCTGCAGATAAATATGGACTCACTGTATAATTAATTATATAGTACTTTCATATAAAGTGAATTCCATTTCTTTAAAGTTTGTGATGGAAATAATGCTTCTAAGCCATTTGTTTTAGAGTGAGCAAATTGGAGTCTTCTATGGTAAGGGGAAGAACTTGTACATTTATAGAGAAAGTATGTTTTATCCTTTTGTGGTGCATAGAATGGAGGAGAAGCCTCTTTTCCTTTGCAGGAATTATCCTTCTAACATTGAAATAATTCTTGTAATTAACTGGTACCTACTTCCCATAAGTAAAGCAATTCCCTTTGAATTTTAAAGGATAGATGCTATTTTAACATCAACATTGCTAAAGTACATAGTGACCAAAGACTAGCTATAAATTTTCCATGCTTAATTTTTTTCTCAGTGTTAGAATTGAATCCAGTGTCTCTTACATGCTAGGCAAATGCTCTCCACCTCATTACACCCTAGCTACACCCTCATATCTTTTTTATTTTTTGAGAAAAGATCTTACTAAGTTTCATAGGCTGCCTCTGGCCTTGAACTTGAGATCCTACTGCCTCTGTATCTTGAGTCACTGTGTTTATATATGTGCACCATGAAACCCAGCTATACTTAACATTTTTAATCAACTAATAGGGAAGTGGGAATGAGTCTTCAACAATACTATATGCCATATGATGACTCAATACTCTTAGAAGATTCTTCTCTTTGAATTAGTGTGAAATCTTTGGTGTAGTGGAGCATGCATGATTCCATTTGACTTAGACATGACATGAAAGTATTATTTGCTATTAAGTTTGATGATAATTTTCTTATCATCCTGTTACATATCCAGAAACTATGTGACATCAGAAAGAAAACACAACAGACACAAATCATGTGTTTTACTTGGTGATCATGATGATGATGACCATGATGATGATGGTGATGATGGTGATGGTTGTGGTTGGAATGATAAGAATTTGCCATGTAACTATGGAGATATTAATGGTGTACAACATTAATCTGAGAAATCATGTATAAGCTGGCATTGTTCTCCCCACCTTATACCTATTATCTCATTTATTTATCAAAATAATCCCATGAATTAGCTAATATGATTACTTTTTCAGGTAAGGAAATTCATAGTTGAAAGTACCTAGCTTCAAAGTGTATTTTGACATGTTTAATCCATTCATAGAGCATATACTAACATTTATTAAGATCTCAGTAGTGTATATGTGATTAATAATCCATGAAGTATACCATATATGATATGCATTATATGTCATGTATTTTATATCCTCGAATCTAAACCACACATTTTCAACAGTTTTAGGGGGCTATAAAATCAGATGTGGGCGGGAATCATGTGTGAATGGAAGTCTGAGATCATAACAGCATGGTTGGTTGTCTGGTGTGTTCTCATTTTCTGCTTTATTGGAAGCTCAGGGCTCTAGACTATGAATCCAATCTGCATGCAACTCTAACCACATCTGATCTTTGTGGCCCTCTAAAACTGTTGAAAGTATGTGGATTAGATTTGAGGATATATAGCATATGTGAAAGTTTTCAGAATCAAAATGGAGTCACTTCTGTCAGCCCCAACCTCCTCTCAAAATAAAATAAAATTAATAATAGTGAGAGGTTATAAAAGGGAGTATCTAATGTACACATTACTCATGAGATCACAAAAGACTTGGCCAAAACCACAGTCATGCACAAAAGACAGTAATCTGACCAAATTAAAGAAAACATCTTTTGAAAGCATGTCTGCTCAACAATTGCCTCTTAATGTGATACTGACACTATTGTTGTCACTGATCCTGTAGCCACAGATTACTATATCATAATGATAATCATAATTCAATCTTCCTTATTTTGCCTTTAAAATGTTCCCCATGACCCTAAATCCTTGAATAGCTCATAGTTTGTATGAGGCTGCAATTTCCAATACTTTATGCTTTTGAGCACTTTTCCTTACCAGAATCTCTATTTACTTTACAAATTGTGTTTGATTCTCTCAGTGACTCAATTCTCCATTTCACAACGTTGGAAGGACAATCAGTGGCTTAAAGACACATGAAAGTGTATATTGATACAAACTGACTGGAGGAGTCAAACATAATTAAAATGAAAAGTAATTTGTAACTTTCCTAAGGTTTGTATACCTATAGTGAGTTTCATTTACTGAATCTTCACTTTGGCTTGATATGACCATTTGATATCTGGGTAATATTATTTTCTTAGATTAGATTAGCTCCATTAGATGCATCCTAAATGTTTAGAGGTGGAAGAAGGATGTGGCAATCCACTCTCCAGGCAATTGCAAAACAAACAGCCATTAAAAACGCTATAAGGATCACTATGAATCAGGCACGACTCAATGGCACAGAACAATAACAAGGGATTGTTGTTGTTGTTGTTAGGTGCCGTCGAGTGGGTATCCAACTCATAGCGACCCTCTGTACAACAGGGGAAACACTATTGTCAGTGCTTCTCTGTTGTTCATAGGGTTTTCAATGTCAGATTGATTTTTTGGGAGGGGGTTTCCAGGTCCTTCTCCCAAGCCTGCAGCTTCTGGTGTTCCCAGGCGGTCTCCCATCCAGGTACTAACCAGGCCCGACCCTGCTTAGCTTCCAAGATCTGACGGGATTGGATGCCACAGGGCTATGGCTGCAGGCAACAAGGGATTAGATATTTCAAACTACTCAAACAGACAAGCTCAGTCATTCATGAAAAACATTTTCTGCTTCCTTCTCCCCAACAGATGCATATACTCCCTTTACATAGAAATTATGGGGTTCCTGTTATGAACTGAATGTTTCTGTCACTCCCAAATTAGATCTCAAAGGTCTAACCCTCAACATATCTATATCTGCAGATAAGCCTCTGAGAAATTAAGTAAGGTTAAATGATGTTATGTCTGTGGAACACTGATCTGATAAGATTAGTTTCCTTAAAATAACATACTGCCTGCCTTTTTCCAGAAGCATAAAAAGAAGAGATCATGTGATCATACAATGAAAGGACAGCATGGTATAAGCCAGAAAATGAGACCTCCCCAGAAAACCAACTGTGGTGGTATCATGTTCTTGGACCTCCTTCTCCAGACTGGTGAAAAATAAGTTTTGATTGGTTCAGTCATCCAGCCTGTGACATTGTTATAACACAGTTCCTAAATATAATATCTTTATATTTTCATATTATTGTATAATAAATATTTTTGTATTAAAAACTGTTGGGAAAATATAATACCTTGTCTTATATTTAAATATTATCTTTAGCTATTTCAATCTAGTTTCTAGAGTGATTAGATTTGTCCTCCAGGTACTATGCAGGGGTACTGGCTTTGCCTCCAGGCTATGAGAGTTATACCTCAAGATATGTAGATGGTCCTTCATTTACAGTGGAGGTGAGTATTCATAAATCATCATAAGATGAAAATCTCAGGTCAAAATGAATTTTAAAATCTAGTGATCATCATAAATTAACTACATAGTATAGGAGTCTCCATTCATTTTTTATCCTCCTGATCATCTGGCTGACTGACCTGCAACTGGTGCTGCTATTCAGCATTGAGATAGTATGCTATTACTAATTTGGGAAAAGATCAAAACTCAAAATTCAAAGTGTGATTTCTGTTGAATGATTGCTTTTATACATTGGTTAGGTAAAAAAAAATGAGAAGGTGAACATTTTAAGCCAGAATCTGTCTGTATATATTTATTTATAGGCCTTCAACTTATTTTCATCATATCTTCTCTAAGTTAAATATAATTCGCACTCACTTGTTCTCCAGAGCCTTGTAATAGTAATGAGAGATGTTTATTTCCAGGTTTAGAATGGAGTTGAGAAGGTTCAAAATTTTTTATTTACCCTTTTAAGACAAATCACATCTGAAATATAATCTCCTCTTACTAAAAGCAAAACAAAAGAAAAAGTCTTATGGAACTAATTAATTTACATATAAAGATATTACTAAGCTCTTTTATACATTTACCTATTCAGTTTTAATTTGATTTTTATTATTGTATGCAGTCAACAAAGGACTTAAAGCAGATACAGTCTTTAAGGCTGGCATGAACTTTGTCTATTGCTTGTCGTGAAAATGAAAGCTAAGAAATTTAAATTAGACAGTTTGGTATTGTGGCATCTTCAGAAATAGCTTCTAACAATATTTACTACTATTTACTATTTTTGAGATATTTTCATTTAAATTAGAAGGAATTAAGTCTTTTGTCCTATTGCCAAACATTAAGCAACTAAACAGTTCTGATAATCTATGTGCATAATCTTTAATAATACTTACTTGGAGTGATTAAATTATTGCAAATCTCTAAAAAACATCATTAAATTCTGAATCTATACTTGGCAGAAGGTGAAATACGATTTCAATACGCAATATTGACTGGACAATTCTAGGTAGTGAATGTCAATATTGTATCTGTGGCATTTTATGACACCTTATTTTGCTCATTGCTATGCTGTAATTAGTATAGCTGCACCATTGGAAGAGTAAGGTTTAATTACATAGGGTGTAAGTATGCTTTGTAAATAAACAATCACTTATTTATGAGTGTAGTTAATGTGATATTGATTCCCTAGCTCACTGTGTACCCAGTGTCAAATCCTGATGTTTGGAAGGTGAAGAAATGTTTCCTTAAGGACACAGTCTAAATTTAGTGAGTGGTTTTGCTTTTTTTTTTTTTTTTTTTTTGCTTTTGTACTGAACTGTTTAGACAAAGTTTGCAGAATAATGATTTAGATTAAGCTATTTTAATGGATTCTGGAAGTGGTTGAGGTTTTCTCTGGAAGTGTCTGCCTCTGGAGAAATTAGATTCTATTTTAAATGCCTGATTCATTTAACCTGCAATCCTCAGAAAGCAAACAACACTGCCCATCATCCAAGGTTTTATATTTGTAAAACCACTTTGTTTTTAAAGCAGGTAGATTTTTTTTATCATCTTCTTAGTGTGCTTAGGTAAACACTATCTAACTATTCACTTTGTACCACAGAAAGACTGTAAAAGAAATGTTTTAACTTTGTGGAACTCATTTAAAGTAGAGAAATAAAGACTCCACAGAAATGCAACTGATTTCCATTCAGCTCCAATCATCCTCTTCCTCTATGTTTTCTAAAGTGTTCTTCATTTTCTTTATTCCTTTCATTTCTGAAATGCCTACTTTTATGTTTATCATTATTAAGTGATCATTAATTTTTATCTCTTCCTTGTCAAAAGCTACAAAAAAGGAAATGCATTATTAAAACCTGCACAGGCAAATTCTGAGATTTTTGCAACTATGCTTGTTCACTTATTTCTACCTTCTCTCCCTAATAACCTTTCATGCACTTTTCCTCCCCCGCTTTCACACAGGAATTGCATGTTTTATTCAATCTCCAAAAACAATTTAACTTTGGAGTTGCAAAAAGTAGATGTTAAATCCATATCAGCAACTCGAATGCATATTTACTGCCTTTTTATGTGAAGTCATAAGGCTACAAAACATCAAATATTCTCAGAACTGTATGTTCAGATATTTTGACAAATGTTCCAGACCATTCTCTTGGTGCTATCTGCTTTCTAAGTTGAATGAGGAGGGTTTTTAAAAGCAAGACATTATTACAAATATTCTCTAGATAAAAATATCTAATGGAATTGATTCAAATTGATTTTTATGATAATTGGTATTTGGTGATTTTCATCACTATTATAGTTTAAAATGTATTAAAAATATACCAATCCTTACAAAAATGCTGGCTTTATCATTTGTACCACTTTTCTCACTAATGTTACCATCCACACATACATTAAATAGCACATACAGTAGATAGTGAGCCTGCAGCTATAGGCCTGTGGCATCCGATCCCGTCAGATCTTGGAATCTAAGCAGGATTGGGCCTGGTTAGTACCTGGATGGGAGACCACCTGGGAACACCAGAAGCTGTAGGCTGGGAGAAGGACCTGGCAACGCCCTCCCAAAAATCAATCTGCCTTTGAAAACCCTATGAACAGCAGAGAAGCACTGACAATCGTGTTTCCCCTGTTGTACAGAGGGTCGCTATGAGTCGGATACCAACTCGATGGCACCTAACAACAACAACAGTAGATAGTGAAGAATACACCAAATAGAATATATACAATTGATGATGAAGAGGTACATTGCACTAAGGGAAGAAATATTGAGAAAAAACAATTATATCACAATGTTGTCTTTATTTTATAATTCTTTTTAAATCCTTTAAAATTACCACAAAATATGAAACTAAGAGAAGCTGAAACATAAGAAGTGTAAAGTCAATGATATAAGAATTCCATGTATAAATCTCTATACAAAGATCTGTGATTATGAAAGTAAATAAAGCCACTGTAGAATGAGGAGCTCTATTCCCTGTTTTCTGACCTGAATGCTTTGCTTCCTTGAAATTCAAATGTCAAAATTTTAACTTTATGAGGCCTGTTAGGCAATTAGGGTGGACCTTCCCTCCAGAATGGAATTAGTGCCTTATGAGGTGAGACGTGGGGGGCTGGGGTTTAGCTCAGTTGATAGAGTGCCATCCTGCACTCTGAGGACCTGGATTTGATCCCTAGCACTGAAAACACATGGGAGAAAGATGTGGTAATCCACACCCAAAGCAATCCTGAAACAATCAGCCATTGAAAACCCTGAGTTGGACCCTAGTCCCCTACTGGACAGCACCTCCCAACAACAAGGATGAGAGGTGAAAGCTTGCTCTCACTTTCTCTCTTCTTTGCCATGTGAGGATAATGTCACAAGGTGGCCGTATGTGAAGAACATTTCAGTTTTTTCCAACATGATCATTTTGATCATTCCAATTATAACACAAAAAATCTATATTTTATACATAAAATATTATTCATTCTTTAGGTCCAAGTTCAACAAATTGAATGAATCTTCTGAGTGTGTATACAGTACAAGGTGAGGCTGACCATTGTTGTTGCTGTTGTTAGGTGCCATCGAGTCGGTATCCAACTCATAGTGACCCTCTGTACAACAGGGGAAACACTACTGTCAATGCTTCTCTGCTGTGCATAGGGTTTTCAATGGCAGATTGATTTTTGGGAGGGGGTTGCCAGGTCCTTCTCCCAAGCCTACAGCTTCTGGTGTCCCCAGGTGGTCTCCCATCCAGGTACTAACCAGGCCCGACCCTACTTACCTTCCAAGATCTGATGGGATTGGATGCCACAGGGCTATGGCTGCAGGCTGAGGCTGACTGTATTTTAGATCTATTTTCTGCACTTACTCTGAAGTTATGCTCCTTCTTTTCATGAAATTGTGATTCTGTTTCTATAATCATGACATTAGTGTTTCAACAGTTTTGGCAGTATCCTTTAGGGCAACTTTGTTTTACGTGTGTGGTTTCCCCATTTCTATGTGTACATTGCTGCTTCAGCTTATTACAATTGTAGACCCAGAGAGACCTTTCTGCATCCATCCATGCGAGACATGTTTGTTATTCATTGTATTCTTATTCAAGCCTTGGAGATAGATATTAATCCTCTTCTTGAATGTGGCAGGGTGAGAAGATCATCTTTTATTCCCCTCTCACAATCCCACTAGGTTCAGATACCCTTGAGCATTTGTGTATTAGCAACATTTTAGAAGCTGGGAGTCAGTGCCAGTTACTGTCCTGTCCCTTCAGTTCAATTTTAGGAAAAAATGGAATATTTATCTTCCTGAAAATAATGAGTAGCTGGTATCAAATTTATAAATGAGTTACTTTCAAAATATTTTCAAATATCATGCTTTACATGTTAATGTTAGAAAACACTAGGTAGCTATTTCAAGATGAAAATAATTGCATACATCATTAAAGGTATTATCTCACATAGAAAAGGTTAAAACGTACATGTAATTTGTACACTAAAGCATTTAGTAAATGGTTACTATGTGTACTGAATTCTCCAAGAACTTATACATTTTATATTATATAATCTTAAGTGTTATATAAAAAGAAATGTTATTTGGTAGCGTGAACTAAAAACCTATTTATAAATGAAAGACTTAGAGGTATTTTGTGACTGATACAAGATCAACAGCCAAAACTCTGTAGACTCTGAATTCAAAATAAAGAAAAATGTCCTTATCTACTCATGTACAGCTTTCTCCATGCCTGGAGCCAATTCTATTTGTCTATAGCTCTTCCTGGTGGGGTAGACTTATGATTATACATAAACCAAAGGAATTGACTTTCCTTTCAGAACTTAGCTTATTTGAATTTTTAAACTATATATATATGTGTGTGTGTGTGTGTATATATATATATATATATATATATATATGTATGTATGTATGTATGTAATGTGTCTGGCAGTGATACATATGGAAGAATCAAAGTCTGTATTATTGGGTTTGTCTTAAGAGTATGTATGCAAGGATTCAGTGTACATCATTTGTCTCATCACTTAGGACTGGAACAGACATGACAGTTAGACATCTTTCATTTGTCCTGGGATTGGGGATTTGTCAGCTTCGCCAACTAGCAATCTACTTTAGTATGCATCTGACGTGTCTGCATGTATCATTATTCAACACCAGAGTGCTTTTTTTCCCCCATTTCATCTTTCAATTTGCTTCCCATTTAAAATATTTAGTGACTTTTACATAAAGGCAAGGATGCAACTCATAATCTAACAGGTTTAATCCAACATAATTAAAGTTCTACTATTGTTATTGTTGTTGTTGTTAGGTGCCGTCGAGTTGGTATCCGACTCATAGCAACCCTCATAGGGTTTTTAATGGCTGACTGTTTCGGGATTGCCTTGGGAGTGGATTGCCAGGCCCCTCTCCCATTTTTGTGGTGCTGGGAATTGAACTCAGGGCCTCAGAGACTGTGCCTCAGCGCTCTACCCACTGAGCTAAATCCCAGCCCAGGTTCTACTAGCATATACTTTTTCTACTTTCATCTCATTATTAAATTATAAAATTGTATAAATTGTAAAATAAATTTAGACATGACACTAGTATCAGAACTTATTGAATTAATTATACACATATAATAAAATGTGTATTTTCATTGTAAACAAATATCTAAAATTTTATATACATCTTCATTTCAAATAATATGTCACTAAGGTACCAGGTGTAGCTGATCTTTCATATCCAAGTCATTGGGTTATACTACAGTGTTTTAGAGGTCATAACTTATTTCACCAGTTCTTTCTTATACAACTCTAGCAGCTGTTGAAAAGACATTTATTTGAAGAATACCATGTTCTTGTAATGGTAAACACAGGCAATAGACTCATCAGAGTATGTAAAGCGATTCCAAGAGTGACTTACCATATAACTGTGGGTGAGATACATGCATTTTTAAAAACTCAGTTCTCTCAAATGAAAATCACAAAATTTGCCTTAAATTGCCAATGGGGGATTTTTGCTTTGTTCATAATACAGTAATTGCCATTGTATTACCAGTCTGACTCTGTGACTCTCCTGCCAAAGAAATGAATGAATGAGAAAATGAATAAATAAATAGATAAATAAATTATATATATACATATATACATATATGTATTTTCCACAGAGAAATTCAAATAAGAATGCTTTGTCCAATATCTTAAAAGAGTGTGTGTGTGTATATATATATATATATATATATATATATATATATATATATACACACACATACATATATATATATATATATATATATATATATATATTACATAATTTAAGTGTTATATAAATATAATACTTAATCTTAAGTGATATATATATGTGTGTGTATATATATATATATATATATATATATATATATAGTTGTTGTTTATTGTTAGGTGCCATCAAGTCGTGTCCGATTTGTAGGGAAAAATTGGGAGGAAATTGGCAAAAACTCCCAAACTAGGAAAATGGCGTTTGAATATCTGGTTTGTAAGTTAGAAATCTAGTGAAAATGAAAGTAACTTGGTTGCACATTTCTACAAAACCCTTCCTGATTGGACAATTGGACTGAAAGCTGATTGGCTCAGGCCATTCGGTGGGCGAACTACATAAAGAGCTGCACTGCGGCAGCTCGACCTTTTTTGGCACGGCCTTTTCGGCATCCCTTTCTGTGCCTTCTCACCTGTTCCTGCCCGGACCACCGATGAGGAAGCACCTCTCCCGCTGCTCTGCCCCTGACCTTCGGTGAGGAAAAAACGCTCTCCTGTTGCAATCCTCAACAAGGAAAGGAACCTGCTCTCCGTCTGATCACCAACGAAGCAACAGCTGTCTCCTCCTGACCGCAAGATGACCAACACAGGTGTTTGCCCCTGGAAGGTGAAAGCGCCTGAGGCTTTTCCTTTCTCCCGTCTCCGCCGGGGTCCCGAGGGCCGCAGGAGTCTGCGCCTCTCACCTGAGGGTCCCAAGTGAATTATGTTTAGTATCTGTGTGCGAGGTGTTGCAGCCCGTCTGAACCTCCAGGCCAGACCAGGAGTCACGTGCCCCACACGATTCATAGTGACTCTTATAGGGTTTTAAATGGCTGATTGTTTCGGGATTGCCTTGGGAGTGGCTTGCCATGTCCTTCTCTCATTTTTGCGATGCTGGGAATTGAACTCGGGACCTCAGAGACTATAGAGCGGCACTCTACCAACTGAGCTAAATCCCAGCCATATATATATATAACAATTATATATATTATATATAATATATTATATTATATATAATAATATATTATATAATATATTATATATTATATATAATAAATTATATATAATTGCATGTTATGTAATATATAATATATTTAATATATAATATATATATTATATATCACACACACACACACACACACATATATAAACTCTTATGCATATATAAACTCTTTTCAGATATTGGACAAAGAATTCTTATTTGAATTTCTCTGGGGAAAACAAGGTCACTAATATTGTCCTAGCACTTTGCCCAGAGTTACTTTCTAGACTTGAGTGCATGAAAGTGGTGCTGAGTCCCAGTACAATTGTTTGAAGAGTTGAGAAGGTAAAAATTAGAGTCAATACCTGCTGAGATGGCTGGAATTTGTGTGACAGGGTTCTATGAAGAAAAGGGTTAAAAAGAGAAGATCCAGAGATTTGCACAAGGCCTGCTTAAGGTTCTGACCACATTATTAGTTTATAAGAGAAAAATTAGCTCAGAATACTGGACATTTCACAGGACCTGGATATGCAGCAATTTCAAACAGGCAGTCAAGAGACCTATTTGAACACTCCAGGCATTCAATTGACCCTGATGAAAGGCCATGGATAATCATTAAGGAGACTCCTTTGAAAGATTGCCTAGGCCTATCATAACTAAACTAAAAATAAATATTCAAAGACAAACCTGAGTCCTTATTAAATTCACTACCTGATCATCAACCCTTCAAAAATTTAATAGCATTTATAATGTCCAGTATGCAGTAAAACATTACTTACCTAGTAAAACATTACTAGAGAAGCAAAGAAGCAGAATAAGGTGACCCACAACAAGGGAAAAAGTAGTCAACAGAAATACAGAGATATCAAGCTGTGGAAATTAAGAACAAAAAAAATTTTAAATGGCTGTTACAAATATTTTAAAGGATGTAAGTAGAAAATGCACACAAATTTTAGTAGAGAGATTGAAACTACAAAATAAAAAAGATTTCACATCCAAACTCAGTATCTGAAATGAAGAATCTGCTGAATAAGTTTAAGAATAGATCAGATACTGAAGATCAATAAGTTTTAAGATGGAGCATATTTGTAATCCCAGTGACATGGGAGGCAGAGGCAAGAGGTTGCAGGTTCCAGGCCAGAGGCAGCCTGTGTAATTTAGTGACAGACCCTGTCTCAAAATAAAAATAAAAGTAAAAATGGACTGGGGTACAGGCTTGTGGTAATGTGCTTGCGAAGTATGTGTGAGAATCTGGCTTCAAACTCCAACAAGAAGAAAGAAAGAATGAAAGAGAGAGAAAGAAAGAAAGAAGAAAAAAAGAAAAATGATAGATGCTGGATCAAGAGAAATTATCCAAATGAACAAACAAAGAGAAAAAACTGAAAACCAGATATTAGTCTTTAAGCATTCTAGCATCTATGTATTTGCAATCAGATCCAAACATAAGGAGACACAAGTTAGGACAAAAAAAAAAGTCTTTGAGGAAAAAATGGCTAAAAGTGATTCAGATTTCATGAAAATATAAAGTCTTGGATCCAAAAAGCTTAACAAATGCCAGCAGCATAAAATCAAAGGAAACTATAACTATGCACTTCATGGTCAAATTGCTAAAACCAAAAATCAGAAGCAAAATCTTCAAAGCATCTATAGAATATATAATGTATATAGAATATATATATATATATATATATATGTATTATACATATATATGTACATTATACATCTATATAATACAAACATGAATTTGGAGATTCATAAGAACAGTGATTTTTCTTCTGAGATCATGCATTTTATGGAAAATGAAATGAAATATTCAAGTACCTGAAGAATTTTTAAAAGTTTCAATGTAGCATTCTATGAACATTGAACATGTACTTAAAAATGGAAGAAAGTATATTGAACATTTGAGATAAACTAATGCTGATAAAGTTTTCCACCAGGAGACCTGTATCACAAAATATATTTAAAGAAGTTATGAAGGCTGAAGGAAATTTATAGAAAATTGAAACTCCATTCTTCATAAAATATTGAAGATAGCAGGAATGTTGAAGACAGGTAAATATAAAGAAAGTTATAGTCTTTATTTTTTAAATGATATCTGTTTAATGGAAAACAATAACAAATTTTAAATTCTATAACAGGCAGAAGACAACATGTATGAGAAAGAAAAAATAGTTTTGGAAAGGGGTTGAAATGATGGACAATGTAAAATTTATATTATAGTTAAAGTTTTATGATATTTATTGATAAAAAGAATGAAAGGCAAGTTGTGATCTCTATTGTAATGTTTAAAAGGACATCGAAACTAAAACATCACTGGGCACCTTGGCACACACCTGTAATATCAATGCCTTGGAAGCCAAGGAGGGAGTATCATGAGTTCCAAGCTGGAGGAAGCTTTTATAACTTAGTGAAACTCTCTCTCAAAATTTAAAAAAAAATTAATAAAATAAAAGAGGGGCTGGGAGTGCAACTCAGGGCTATAGCAATTGCCTAGGATATGAGGCCCTACATTGGTTCAACTATACAATACTAAAAACAAAAACAAAAACAAAAAACCTAAAAACTAAAATTCACTGTTGTTATTAGGTATTATCTAGTCAGTGGCCGACTCATATAGACCTTATGTACAACAGACAAAACTCTATTGTCATGCTTCTCTGCTATTCATAGGGTCTTCAATGGCTGACTGTCCTTTGGGAGTGGGTTGCTGGTTCTCTTCTCCCAAGTCCACAGCACCTAATGTTCCTAGGTAGTCACCCATTCAAGTATAAATTAGGCCTAACCCTGCTTAGCTTCTGAGAGCTGAAGGGATTGGATGCCACAGTGATACTGCTACAGGCTAAAATTCACTAGAGTGGTTAAAATGGAATGGGAAAAGTACTTAGTCCAGTGAAAATAGGGAAAGAAGATAAGAGAGAAACATTTTGATGCATAGTTCCAAAACAATTCAAATCAAGTATCAATTTTTTGGTAAAAATTGACAACTTATTCTGAAATTTATATGGAAATTTAATGGACTTAGAATGGTAAAGATCTATTTCAAAAAAGGATAGTGTTAGAGGAGCCTGATGAAGTCATTTAATGTAAGATGTACCTGATAGTGTGGTTCAGGTAATAAGAGGAGACATGTAAAGTTAATGTAACCAGATAGGGAATAAAGAAAGACATGACCACTCAACATTTGTATGTTCACTCAATTTCTGAACATTTTATCAAAGCAATTTCATGGGAGAAAAAATGTCAATCCATTCTGTAAGTTTTGAACACCCATGTGACAAATACATTCTTACCTCAATCTATACAAAGGCCTGAATCCTGCATGAAAAATAAGGGCAACCACCACATTTTGATTGAAGGACGTGACAAGATATTTATGTGTGACAAGCAACTGGTTCCCAAGATAAAAAATGTAACTTGAAAAAAAAACATGTTTTTTTTTTGTGATTATGAAGTCTAAAATTTCATTAAAATATGACATGAGTAAAATAAGGCAAGAATCATGCAGTTAACACTGTCAACCTACAAGAAATAATACTTTCAAACTACTAACTCTGGACATGGTTTGTAACTTAATAATATAAAAAGTCAGAAACACAACAGCAGCAACATAAGTAAATACAAAAAGTAGACAGAGGGAAAAATTACACATGGAAAGAAATAACCCAAAATAAGAAAAATTCCCAGAGGGTGTGGACAATTAATGACCTCAAGAACCTGTGACAACAGATAATCTGAAATGACATACATTATAAAACAAGGCAGTGCTAGATGAAATAAATCACAACTTCTCTGTACTTTACTTGGGAGAAGCCATTATATCCCAATCAGAGATGACAGTTATGTGAATTACAAATGGTGTGAGATATATATTATAAATAGATGAAATGCAAAGTAGATTATTTAGAGTTAAACTATATTTAATGAAACCTACTACCATTTTTGATGCCACTTAACAACTATTATTTTTATTAAAAGCCAAGCATGTAACCATTCTATTTACAATAATCTAATTAACCTGTTTTCCTTAATTAGTAATACTTGACTACACTAATTAAACTTAGTAATAGACTTTTATTTTATAATAATTAGCTCTGCTATGATACCAGTTATTGTATATTTAACTATATTGTTATTAACTTGTAATGTGTTGGATAAATTGTAAATTGACAGTAGCAGAGTAGCGTGAGAATATAAGTACTATTTTTTCATTGTTTCTGGAGAAATAATATCCTGAATAACAAAAAACTAGGTTGCAAATAGATAAATGTGAGAATTAGTTTTGCTTCATGAAGATTAATTACATTAGGTGAACTACATAAATCATTTATGCTTTGTTGCTAAAAACAACATGTATGTTTTAAAAAGTACATGATTATCCTCCATGCATAATAAGTAGACATAATTTTAGTCAAATTGCTTACTACCTAGAGGAATGTTAATATTGCTCATCTTTACTGTTTGCTTTTAGTTTGAGGTCAAGTTGTAGCCATGCATATGCCAGGGTCATATGTTACCTCCATAACATGCCATCAGGACAAATTTGTAAAATAACATACTTGAATTCTTAAAGAGATGCCACAATATATGAGTTGACCTTGCTTAATCTCTAAATCCCAATGGGGAACATAATTTCATATTTCAGCTAATATTATTTTGATTCTTGCCATAAAGCTGGAAAATATTTCTTGCTGGGCAGAATCACCCACTGATGCTAAAAAATGTGAGTATAATATTATTCATCAGAGAAAGTACTCATCAGGAGAAAATATTTTTGAGGACTAGAAAAGGAAGGTGTAAGAGAGAATATGATTAATAATAAAGGCATTTTCTTTTTTATTAATTGTATAAGTCTGAATCTGACCCATCTGACTTTCTCACAGAAATTGTCAAGCAATGATTTGCAAATTTGAGGAAGCCATAATAGTCAGGCTACCTTCTATAAATCATGGGCACCCTTGATTTGATATTTTCAATACCATAAATTCTTCAAGGTTTTGTATGACACTCAAACTGTTAGAGTTATTTCTCATGAATATGGGTTGATTTATTTGTTTTTAAGCACAATGAAGTATTTTTATTGGTAATTTTTAATGTACAACTTAATGGGTTTCATTATGACATTTCCATATATGCATTTCATTGTACATTGCTCACATAACTTCCCTCTTACTCTCTCATGACCCTCCTCCCCTATCTCCACCTCCCCCACCAATGGTCTCCACCTTACTTGCATGTCTTTTTATAAGAGTATTTGTCTATATAGTGCATCCCGAGTTTAAGTCCAGTTTTTTTCTATGGTGATCTACCTTTTCACATGCTCAGCAGTATTAGATGAGTGATCTAGTCTGTTTACATTATTGCCAGCCTGTGGTATTATTACTATCACTTTTTATTATCTAGCTATTCTAGAAGGTTTTTTTTATCTATCTTCCCTCCTTTTTTTCCACCATACTCATAAAGTTGTGCTGTTTACATTGAGATTTACCTCTTTCCCTTCATCCTTCCTCATTGACACTCCTACTCCTCCCGTCTTCTCTAATCATCACTTCCATCTGCTAGATTCCTCCCTCCTTCTTTCCACTCCTTAAATTGTTCCTTCTATGCTAAGTTTAATTGAGCCCTTTATTATGTTTCAATTTATGTGTAGGATGTTTTCCTCTCTTAAGTTTGGTTCAGCTCCCATATATGCACAAGAACATATGGTATTTCTCTTTTTGGGCTTGTGTTAGTTCATTTGAGATGATTTTTCTCTAGTTCCATCCATTTTACTGCAAATGACATTATTTCACCTTTTTTAATCGGTCAGTTGTATTCCATTGTGTATATGTACTACAATTTTTTTAATCTATTCCTCTGTTGATGAGCACCTTGGTTGATTCCAAATCCTTGATATTGTGAAAAATGCTGCATTGAATATGGAGATGCAGGTGTCTCTGTAGTAGTCTTAATATTTTAATAAATTGAAATAAATAGTGTAAAGTAAGGAGCTGAAAAGCTCAATGTTAAAACCTTACCACATAATTTTAAAATAAACACACATGCATTTTCCATATTCAACTTCTCAAATGACAGTTGGCATTGAACAGGGATGTTCAAATTTAAGTGTAGATACACCAGAACAACAAGCAGACAATTATGATCAAATACAAAAAAAAATGAGACTTAGTATTTTGCATTTGAAAATGTAATAAGAATCATACATCTGAAAATTATGTCCAATATATTACTAATTTTTAAGAGTTAAATATTTCCTAGTCTGGTCACCTGGATGAACAGTGGTAAAAAAATGTTTTTATCAAATTTGGGGAACTGATCAATGGAAGAATTCTAAGACACCCCAAGTGTCCTCTCTCTCTCTCTCTCTCTCTCTCTCTCTCTCTCTCTCTGTGTGTGTGTGTGTGTGTGTGTGTGTGTGTGTGTATGTAGTTGTTGTGGTTGTGGGTTGCCCTTGAATTGGGTCCTGCCCATAGCACTCTCATAGAGTTTTCCATGGCTGATTGTTTTGAGATCATTTTGGGAGTGGATTGCCACTTCTTTCTCCCATTTTTGTGGTGCTGAGGATTGAATCCAGGTCCTCAAAGAGTGCAGAGCAGCACTCTACCAACTGAGCTAAACCCCAGCCATTGTGTGTGTGTGTTTGCATGTGTTTGTACGTGTGTGAATATGATAGGATATCATTCCTGTCATTAGTCTACTACCAGTTTGTTGTTATGTGTCATTGAGTTGGATCCCATTCATAGCAACCCTAATTAGATCAGAACAAAGCACTATCCATGTACACTGTCTTTTTATGTTTAATTGCTGCAGTCATTATGTTTCTTCTCATTGTAAGTCATACCACATCAACAAATGAAGGTCCCAAGGGCTTTACTCCATTCTTATCATTAAGGTCAGCTCTACTTTGAGGAAGCAAATCTTCCACAGTTTGTTTTGAATGATTTCCATCCTGGGTACAGGGGGCTCACTTTGGAGTACTATATTTAACAGTGCTTCTCTATTGTTCACAGGATTTTCAATGACTAATTGTTTCAAAAGTGGCTGTCTGGGTCCTTCTGCCTAGTCTTTCTTAGTCTGGAAGCTCAACTGAAACCTTTCCACCATGGGTGGCCTTGCTGGTATCTGAGATATCTGTGGCATAGCTTTCAGCATCACAGCAACACACAAGTCCCCACAATGCCACAAGCTGACAGACACTTGGGAGACTACCAGTTTACTTTGAATTAACTAAAAAAGAGAATATCCTGAATGAACCTGATTTAGTAAGACAGACTTTTTAAAAGAGATTAAAGCATCAGAAAGATGCTCATTGTTGGCCTTGAAGAAGCTGAATTACATGTTGTAGGGAAGACCAGTGAGAACAAAATCAATGGGTGGCATCTTGGTTGTGAGCACATCAAGTCCTGTATTTTCCAGGATATCAGTATTACCAGTACCCAATTTAATGATTGGAAAAATAAAGGAAACAAACAAAAACCAACCAAAAAACAAACAAGCCAAAAATGAGACTGCATTCCTGGCCAACCCCTTTATTTGAGGCTAAGGAGACACTTAGTAAAGGAAGTGGCTAACCCCTACCCAGTTTCTTGATCCAAGGGAACTGTGAAATAATAAATGCTTACCTTGCTGAACTTCTATCAATTTATCACATACAGCATCAGAAAACTATTACATTGTCACATTGAGTTGAGCTCTCTCCAAAGTACTAAAATTAGTGAAAATATTAGAAAGCATACACATCCAAGTCAACAATAACAAGCAAACTTTAAATTATTTTCATTCTTTTCCAACTATGAAAAACTTACATGCTCTTACACATTTACACATTTAACTTACACACTTAACTAGCATTAGGGCTATAATTTTTGAGATTCAGAATTTAACAGTTGAATAGATAATACCAATATAGCACAAGACTCTCTAAGAAGATCATAACAATGATAACCTGCCTAAGACACACAAAGTTTGATGAATTATCTAACATATGAAATGTATTGGGAGGCTTTCATTTATTCATTTTGATCTTCAGGATAATTGCTAAAAATTCAACAGTGAAAATATTTGCTGTTCTTGTTAGGTGGCATCAAGTCATGTCCAACTCATAATGACCCTCATAGGGTTTTCAATGGCTGATTATTTTGGGATTGCCTTGGGAGTGGATTGCCACATCCTTCTCCCATTTTTGTGGTGCTGGGTATGAAACCTGGTACCTCAGACACTGCAGAGCAGCATTCTGAGCAGTGCTTTACTAACTGAGCTAAAATCCCTGCCCAATGAAATCATTTAGATATCTTATATCTAGAATAATTTACATGTGACAGCTGTTATATTTTAGAAAACTACTTAATAATTCAGGATGTGGATCTTAGATGTAGGCCAGAAAAGCCACCCTAACTGGAGATTCTGGGATGTTGCTCAGTATTAGAGCACTTGCCAAGCATGCACAAGGCCCTGGATTCGATCCCTACCACCCAAACCACCACCACCAACAGAAATGCTAACATTACCTTTCTCTCTGTAGATATGCCAAGCAAGTTATTTAACCTCAGTGTTTCAATTTCTACATTTATCAAATGGAGATAATGATATCGACTTCCTCATGCTACATGGAGTTAAAGGCTACATGAATTAAAGTCCATTAAAATCTTAGTTTCTAAGGCAAAGTAAATGCTTTTAATTAGCTTCTAGTTTATGTTAGGAGTACAGAAAATCTGAAGTCCTTCTTATGCAAAAAACTACATTTTTTTATTCATAGAAAAATAGTTCCTAAGTTGAATTTTTTTTCAAAAATTAAAATTAAGAAGGAAAGATTATATTTAATTCATGTACTCATTAGTCAGATACGATTTGTCAGGCCTTTAAAATATAATTTTTAAAATCTAAATTTAAAAACTGACTTCTGATGCTGTTTTTTAACATTGCACTGTTTCCTCTTCAAGTTATTTTATTTGCATATCTTTAAATCATCCTGTTTAGTTTTATTATATGACCATATTCACAGTTTGTTTGGTTGTTCTTAAGCTTACTTGCTAACTGAGTTCCTCAAAGGAATAATGGATACTACATATTGATTTCTTATTTTGATTTTCTATAAATAGATAAGTGGGCTGGGATTTAGCTCAGTTGATATAGCACTGCACAGCAATCTCTGAGGTCCTGAGTTCAATTCCCAGCACCACAAAAATGGGAGCAGGGCCTGGCAATCCACTCCCAAGGCAATCCCGAAAGAGCCATTGAAAACCTTATGAGGGTCGCTATGAGTCAGATACTGACTTGATGGAACCTAACAACAACAAATAAATAGCTAAGTTAGATCTACATTTTGTTACTCATTTCATTTTGAAATGAAGCAGACAGATTTACCAGTAATTTTTTTCTACTTTTATATTGACAATAACCAGTCTTACAAGAATATAAAGAAATGCTTCTATTATCTATACATAAGTATAAATTTTCATCAAATAGACACATTTAGTTTTTAAATTGATGATCCTTTCTATGAAAAATAGAATTGAACAATGAGCTGAACAACATAGGAAACAAATATAGTCTTTGTGGTAGACAAAATAATGCACTTAACTTATCCCAAATATTGTTGTTAGGTGCTGTCAAGTCAGTGTCCAACTCATAGTGACCCTATGTATAACAGATGACACACTATTGTCAGTGTTTCTCTGCTATTCATAGTGTTTTCAATGGTAGAGTGATAATGCCAGAAACTTATAAGTAGATCAAGTAATCTGACAAAAGAAGGTTAAAGTTGCAGTTGAAATTAAGTATGCTAAATAGTTGACATTCACATACACAAACTACCCCTGGTTATCTCAGGGAAGGAGACACTATTATTATCACCTAAAAGTGGGAGAAAATGAAAGAAGAGGGAGTTAGAATGATGCCATAGGAAGAAGAAAATAGGAAGAAAATTCAAACTGCAATTTTGAAGCTAGAGAAAGGGACCCCTTGAGCCTCAGCTAGAGGGTAGCCTGAAAAGTTGGAGGAAACAAAGAAGTAGATTGTCCCCTAGAGTGTCAAGAACAAAACACAGTGCTGCTTACCTTTTGAGACCTGTATCAGACTTCTGACATACACAGCTATAAGATAATTTGTTTGCTGTTGTTTCAAGGCACTGTATTTGTAGTAATTTTTTACAATGATAATACAAAATTAATAAACAACAAATATAGTTATCAGCTTCTGGAGGGCACTTTCATCATTGATTCACAGTCCAAGCTGACTGGGTGCAAAATAACATTGTTGGCCATGGTCACACTCAATTTTCATGCAGAGTACTCCATAAAGGAAGAATAGTTAATGAGTCCATAGCAGAGAAATGCCATATGTGTGCAAAAAAAGCCTACCAATATGGCAGCATAGATAAACTGATGCCAAATTTAAAAAAACTTATTATAACTTTCTTTTGAGAAAAAAGTTAACTTTACACATCACAAGTACCTATTTTATATACTTTAGTAATTTTTTGAGTAATTTTAAATTTTTGTCTAATAATTATAAACATCATATGTTTTCCATTTTCTTCTTAACAGCTTAGAGATACAGCCTTCAAATCTTTGGATTCATTGTTCATATGGATTATTCAAGGAGTGTGTACACACACAAACACACACACACACACACACACACACACAGAAGCAAAGATGATAGGGGAGTGATAGGCAGGAAGAAAGACAATGGTATGGGCTTCCAAAGCCATCTACTTTCCAGGTATGTTTTGGAAACTGACAGCGTGAGCTTCCTCTGACACAAAGTGGTCATTAGTTTTTGGTAGATAATACCCTTGCAAATGTCATGGTTATAAGGATATAATACCTCTTACAAATGATTTCTGCTATTCATAGGGTTTTCAATGCTAATTGTTTCAGGAGTGGGTTAGCCGTGTCCCTCTTGCTAGTCTGTCTTAGTCTGGAAATTCAGCTGAATGCTGTCTGTTATGGGTGGCTCTGCTGTTATCTGTAACACTGGTGGCATAGCTTTCATCATCACAGTAACACACAAGCCACCACAGTATGGCAAATGGAGAGACACATGGGAGAAGCAAACATCAAGAAAACCAAAATTCTATGTCTTGATCAGCATGTAACTTCATAATAAATGGAGAAAAGCTTGAGGTTGTCCAAGATTTTATCTTACTTAGTTCTACACTTCTAGGCCTGCCTTGAAGAAGTGCAGCCAGAGTGCTCCTTGGAAGCAAAGATGGCCAGCCTGTGTCATACCTATCTTGGACACTTTGTCAGGAGAAACTAGTCTTTGGAGAAGGACAGCATGTTTTGCAGAGTGGCAAGTCAACAGAGAAAAGGAAGACCATCAGCTGGATGGGTTGATGCAGTGGCTGCAACAATGGGCTTAAAAATAATAAAAAAAATCACATGTGCATGCCTGGCACAATGTTGGGGAGTGTTTCATTCTGTTGTACATAAGGTTGTTGTAAGTGGGACCTGACTGGATGGCACCTAACAACAACAACAACACAAATGACCTGGTCATAACCTGCAGCATCTTTACAAATGGTCCAGTCTGTAACTAGTAACTCAATTTATATATGAAGACAATTGATAGGCCAAAGGTACCACCATACCTGGTATAGGAAAGGCAGTTCCCATTTGAGGATGACCCTTACTGTGCTAAACAGAAATACCTGTTGTATAGCCCAAGGAAGTCATCCTAAGCCTAAGTGTGAGAGAAATCTGACATACCTGAAAACAAGATCAAAAAGAAGGGAAGAGTATCTGCCCCCTTCATGAGATAGGGACTTAAAACCACCCATGTCCAGTCTTCACTATCCAGAGACGTTTGTAGTGTCCAGTCACCAGTAATTCTCAGCAATGCCTACAATTCTCAGCAGTGTCCAGAGCAGCCCATAGAAGCCAGCAGTCCCCCCCAGATGTCTACAGTCCTACATAGAAGTTTGGAGCAGCCTGTGGCCTCATTATGGGACCTGTCTGCTGTCTTTAACTCAGAAGTACAAATGCACCTGTTGATGGATATTCACTGCTGGACATGCCTGATTTGTTAATTTTGCGTCAGAATGTATAGATTTCTCCATCTTTTCCATCTGCCATCTTCCCCAAGCTGGCTTACATCCCTAGCCTACTTGCCGTGATACTTATGGCCTGCTCTCTTCTTTCCTGACTTAAATAATTATTCCTCGGAGTTCTCTTTTTTACACACATGTCATATATTATGTGCATTTTTCAGACACCTAAAAAGGTATACCTTTGGTTTGATTTTGAAAATATATAGTTATATTCACTTATGATTTGCCACAATAAGTTCAAGTGTGTGTGTGTGTGTGTACATGTGTGTTTGTGTGTTTTCCTTCCACCCTTTTGCAAGAACATTTTTGCTTACTAGTCAGCATTTGTAGAGGAATGAAAAAGATTAATTTATAGCGTATCAAGGAGTAGGAAATTCCTTCCTAAAGTTTTCACTTTTTCTTTCTGGCCACCTGGCCTCCATTTTGACACAAGAGAGAACATTTTAGTTTATTGCTTAAAGCTGAACACATCAGTGCTTCAGGAGACAACTAAGAATCTAACAGAAGTACTTTATTGCAGATGAGAAAGTACTGTGACCTTGACTACACGTTTCATCAGTAGCAAACTATTGTCATTTCAAATGCTATTTTATACTAAAGCAGCAGGTTGTATTGAACAGGAAATCATTGACAGGAATTATGGCCTATTTAAAAGACTGTTACTTCTCAAAAATAAGACTATTGAAGGGTATTTGCTTTGTGTTCAGAGTGATAATGAGGTACATGCCTAAAAAGTATCCTATAAGAAGGCAAAAATTGAAAAAAAGATTACATTCAAATTTTTTCTTTAGACATCAGTAATTCACCTGTGATATAAAGCACAGATTTATTCATAACTGTATTTTTCTCTTTTCCCTCTCAGGTCTCTTAAAGAAATACTAATAAATTGCATTAAAAATGAAGCCCTCAATTCAAGCAGAGTATTTTGCTTCCTGCTACATGAAAATGTACCATAGATATGGAATTGACAAACAAATTTAAAATTTTTTATAAAGTGAGGAAAATGAAAGTAAGAGTCACCACTACATAGGGAGCTAGAGTTTAACTGAGCTGGTAGAGTGATGTTTTATACTCTCTGAAGCCCTGGGTTAGATCCCCAGCACCACAAAAATGGGAGAAGGATGTGGCAGCACACTCTTGAAACAATCCCAAAACAATTGGCCATTGGAAGCCCTGTAAATGTCATTATGAGACAGACATGACTCGATGGCACTTAATAATTATAATTACCAAGAGCCAGACACTGTTCTAAACATTTTATATACAAACTCACTTGATTGGGAGGCAGGAAAATTATTACTTGCATTACATATAAAACAGGTTAAAAATTTGCTCAGAGTTGAACAGTGGCTCTGGCCAGAATAGTAATCATGCTAGTAATGAAAAATCTTTTTCATGTGTTTATCAAAACCTTTGGTTAAAACTCATTGGACTCTTTGGTTGTAAATAACAAAATAAATTCAAGACCATATATATATATATATATATATATATATATATATATATATATATATATATATATATATATATATATATATATATATATATATATATATATATATATATATATATATATATATATATATATATATATATGCCTGGGATTTGGCTCAGTTGGTAGAGTGCTGCGCTACAGTCTCTGAGGTCCTGAGTTCAATTCCCAGCACAGCAAAAATGGGAGAAGGGCCTGGCAATCCACTCCCAATGCAATCCTGAAACAGTCAGCCATTGAAACCCCTATGAGGGTCGCTATGAGTTGGATACTAACTCGAAAGCACCTAACAATATATATATGGCATGGTGGCATCTTATGGGATACAAAAATACAAAAGACCAAGAAAAGTATTCAATCCCAACAATAAAGAACACTGAAAATCACGTCTTCCTTTTCTTTTGCTTACATCTTTCTTCTTCTCTAGTTTAATTTTACCTGTTTCCTTTTCTTCATAGTTGGTAGAAGCTGACCAGTTCATAGTTCACATGGGCTACTATATTTTATTCCATGACCAAACTATATGAACTTCATTCTAATGCATTCTTATGCTGGGGCAGGGGCTGAGGTTTAGCTCAGTTAGTAGAATTCCAAGCCCCAGCACCACAAAAATGGGAGAAGGACCTGGCAATCCACTCCCAAAGCAATCCCGAAACAACCATTAAATACCTGATGAAGGTCGCTATGAGTCAGACCAAACCAGACAGCACCTAACAACAAAATCATGCTGGGGCAATCTGTTGGTTAGATTTAGTTTAGGTATTCATGTCTGTCAAAACAGTTGTGCTGTTTATAACTTTGCTTTCAAATACTTTGAATAAAAGTGGTGGAATAAGGACTGTGATACATAATTTTGGTTAGCTGGAATCATCCAATTTAAACTACTGCATTTGTTATATACTACTAATTCAAACTTGCTTGGCACAATCAGAGAGAGGCTAATTGCCTTATTCCAGTGCAAATTATATCATAAGATTAAGGAATAAAATAACTGAAAGAAGAAACTATTTTTTAACTCCTAATTTGTCTCCCCCCACAAAATGGCTATGTGAGCAAAAGAAAATATGAAGAGATATTTGTATGGTTATTTTAAATGGTATGCAATTATTTACTTAATATACACTTTATAATGTTTCACAGATAAATGTCACTAAGTCTGAAACAATAATCCATTAATTATAATCCATGATTCTATGTTCATTGGTTCTATCTTTATGATTCATTATTCTTTGTTCATATGAAAAATCTTTTTGAGGGGGTGAAAATTCTCAATTGAAAAAATACATTCCCAGGTTACATATACATCATAAAAATAATCTGCTGAAATTAGAGCAGGCCAGCTATAATACAAGCTTGTAACACATTTTCAGACACTTATTCACTATGAAATAATGAAATTTTGCAAAAAAATAAGTCTTAAGGTTTTGAAGGCTTGAAGCACCCTATAGAAAAATCGGAGTGGACAAAAATAGCAGTAAGCTCATGGGGATGGTAGAATTCTCTGAAGGATGGAGAATGAACTGGCTTTAATACCCTAGAGATAAGACCAGGGGCCATGGAATATACCATATCAGTAGCACATCATTGATTCCAAGAGAAGGAAATGAAAGTTCTCCTTGGAAGACAACATCTTTAACTGAGGCTCCAGGTTACCACAAACTAAAATTACTAAATTGTTAAATCATAATGAAATATCACCACACACACACATACACACACACACACACACACACACACACACTCATCATAAGTGAAAATTTGTGGGGGTCAAAAAGTAACAATAGATACACACTGTACAGGACTTCAATGCAGAAAATTTTTAAAATTAACATAAATTGACTTAATTTGAACTGCATAAGGTGATAAAGTACAAAATGATAGAAACAAGCAAGCAACTACATGACACAAACCCATGAGATATAATATACATTATACTACCATTTTCAAAAATGAAAACCAAGAAAACTAAACAATGCATTGTGCAAAGATAAACATATGATAAAAGAATAAATCAAAAGTGAAATGATACAAAGTTCCAAAATCAGTATATTGTTTCCTTTGAGAGAGGGGTGGCAATACTAATTATTTGGAAGACTGACTGAGGAAAGTTTTAGATGGAGGTGTGATGATCATGTTGCAGTTATTCAGTTATATAGATTGTAAGTTACTATTTTACATTTCATAAATTATTTTTTTTTCAGTACTGGGGAGTTGAATCCTTGTCCTTCCATATGTTTTTGCAAGCATGCTACTACTGAGCTGCACTTCAGCCCACTTTTTACTTTTTGAGACAGGGTCTCACTAAGTTGTGCAGGCTGCCTCTGGCCATAAACTCTTTGTCCTACTGTCTCTGCCATCCAAGTTGCTAGGATGACAGGTGTGTACCACCATGACCAGCTAACTTACACATAATGTGTGTGTATAATACTTCAAAATAATAACTACAACTAGATTATGTACCCTAATGTAAAGTTACATACTATGTCATAAACTATCTTTACAGTACTACAGTATACAAGGTCAAAATCTGTGTCTCTCAGGTAGCCATATATTTCTGAAATGTCTGAAAGTTTCCTTCTCCTCCACGTTCTTTTCCTTTTTCCTGTCTGTGCTCTTCTCCTCTTCCCTCTCCTCTCCCTCTTTCTCCTCTCCTCCCAGAGTAGAAGGTACTCGAGAATTTTAAGTATATGCATTTACTTCAATGATCAGTTCAAACAATTCAATGATTACCTTAGAACTACATGTTGTTGTTCTTGTTAGGTGCCATCTAGTTGGATCAGACTCAAAGCAACCCTATGTGTAGCAGGATGAAGCACTACCTGACACTGTACAATGCACATGATCTTTTTATTTTTGAGCCCATTGTTGCAGACACTGTGTATCTTCTCACGTAGAGTTGTGCCACATCTGCAAAAGTTGGTGCCAGGGGCTTTTCTCCATTCCCATCATCTCTGTGAGAAAGAAATTCTTCCCAAGTGATTTCTTGAATGCCTTCAGTATGGGGAAAACTTTTCAGGCACTATATTTGACCATGGTACTTTCTTATTCATGGTACTTTCAAAGGGTAATTGCTTTGAGAGTGGGTTGCTGGGTCCTTCTCCCTAGCCTTTCTTAGTCTGAATGCTCAGTTGAATCCTGTTCACCTAAATGCCCTAACTGGTATTTGAAATACTGGTGGCATAGCTTTTAGCACCATAGCAACATTCAAGCCCCCAGAGCACTACAAGCTAACAGACACATGGGGGAAGTACTACATGTTGTTCTTGTTGTTGTTAGATACCACAGAGTTGTGTCTGACTCATTGTGACCCACGTAGTCTTTTCAAGGGCTGATTGTATTGGTGCTACAGGAGTGGATTGCAATGTTCTTCTTCTATTTTTGCAGTGCTTGAGATTGAACGCTGGTCCTCAGAGATTGGAGAATAGCACTCTACCAATTGAGCTAAGCCCCAGCCCAGAACTACATAGCTAATGATAACTATAGTGGCTATAATTATAGTGGCTACATTATTACTGAGCTAAGTAAGTAGATTTACTTTTATGTTTATGATTTGTTGAGTCAACAGATTATTTTAGTTTTTTTTTAGAAATTTTTAATGTACATAATGTGATTCATTTTGACATGCTTTTCGTTGTGACAATTTTCATATATGCAATTTGATAAGCATTATTCATATAGGTTACCCCTTACCCTCCTCTATGTTTCCCCCCTCCCCCCCTTCCTATCTAAGTTTCCCATCCAAGTCTTCTCTATCTTTTACTATATAGTATTTTTCTATATGTCCTTGGGTTCCATTTCT
>VMDO01016037.1:0-49164 GCA_007922755.1 Pedetes capensis
ATATTTCGGACATGTAGTCAGGAGAGAACAATCCCTGGAGAAGGACATCATGTTTGGAAGAGTGGCAGGTCAACGGAAAAGAGGAAAACCCTCCACCAGATGGATTAACACAGTGTCTGCAACAATGGGCTTAAACATAAATAAGATGGTTTGCCTGGCCCAGAATCGGCAAGTGTTTCGATCTGCTGTACATAGGGTCACTATGAGTCGGACTCGACTTGACGGCACCTAACAACAACATATAAGGTGTATTATTATTTTAACATAATGCTATGCTTAATGTTACTTAGTATGTAATATTTTATTAGGGAAGTTTTGAATTCATACTTGTAAGTGAAACTGAGTTATAGCCCTCCTTTTAATTTTCGTCTTTTTTATCCAATATTATTTTAATGAATCAATTTTAGGTATAAAGTGAAAAAAGTGAATTAAAAACGAGAAACATCTTTTTTTTGATAATCATTTACTTATTGACACTTCCAATAGGACAAACTATTCCATGTAAAGGTCTTCTTTAATATTTCTTAACAATATTCTTTCAGTTTATCAGGAAGGACTTTGCCCAGTATATATGTGTTAATGAAAAAGAAAAAAAGATAGTCAGTAAGATGACATAAACATGGATTTAGTTTGAATATGCTTTTGAAATGAACTAGATTCTCCATTGCCAACATATTCTTTAAAAAATTGTACTTTTTATCCTTTGATATTTTGATGTAGAAGACAGTGATTCAATGTAAAGAATTCCTCATTAAAAATTAACAAAGCTAAAACAAAAGGGGAGTATTTTTTCATACCCCTGTATCCTATGTCTAGGTAGGCTGTAACACATTTTTTTAGGCCTTCACTTGATTCCTATGGACTGTAAAAATGATAAGTGAATTTTCCCAATCTTCTTTATAAACTCTGTTACATGCTATATTCATATTTTTTATAACACAGACAAGTTTTTTCCATGTGTTAAGTGATTGTAGCTAGAGAGGATGACTTCACTAATATATCTTTGTTTAAATTACAATAGTAATAGATTTTACTAATAACTCTCAAAGGCAAGTTTGTACAAGTTGCAAAATTCAGAAGAATAAAAAACCAGTTATGTGGAGACTTTGAATTTTTGTAGAGGACTTAGAGATATTTGCTGCTCCTCTGAATGGAATAGAAGATTTAATTACATAATTTATTAGATTCCTTAATGGGTATTTTAATTTTACAACAGATGTTCGTTTACAACTGATCTTTTATCTTCCTTAATAATCTGCCTGTAGTTTTTACATTTCATAGTTTAGTTTATTTGAAATTATATTAAACATCTAATAAAGAGAAAGAACATATGATTCTACTTGTTCTGGATAGGGACTCAATTTTGTTAATGACTATATACAAGGAATAACTACTGGCACATTTAACTAAATAGGCTTTGGGTGATACCTTTATTCTGAGAGATGTTCATCATTTCCTTCACATTTTATACTCCATAGCAGTTCTTCTAGTATTGAAGGAGTTTAGAAATCCAAAATAGGAAATGTGTGTTATCTCTTATTTAGAGGAAACTTTTACATCATTGCACCAAAAAAAGCTCATTTAGGAAAAAAAAAACCTTCTATTGTTAGTAATATAAATAATCTACCTGATTGATTACTTATTGTTGTTAGGTTCCGTGGAGTCGACCCTATGGACAACAGGTAAACATTATTGTCAGTGCTTCTCTGCTATTCATAGGGTTTTCAATGGTGGATTGATTTTTGGGAGTGGGTTTTCAGATCCTTCTCCCAAGCCTACAGTGTCTGGTGTTTCCAGGCGGTCTCCCTTCTAAGTACTAACAAGGCCTGACCCTGTTTGTCTTCCAAGATCTGATGGGATCAGATACCTCAGCAGTATAGCTACAGGCTATTGATTACTTAGTTATTTTCTATTAGCAGGTATTTATTAGATATCATAGATGATTAGAAAATGAGGAAATAGTGTATCTCATTCTCTTCTGGTAATATTATATTTTTAATTTCTACAAATGTATATATGTATTTGCTCACAGTTCTATGATTATCATAATGATGGTACATTATTCTAATATAAAATTTTCTAACCGAAATTTGAGTGTTTATTACTTCTAATGACTTATTACTGGTGATACCTATGGGTTATATTAAATAAGATCTCATGAGTAGAAGATCTGAATGCCTAGAAATAGTCTATATTGGAAAAGGTCAGAGTATTACTGACATAAAATGCACGATTTGTTGGAGGGGCTTTATTTTCTTCTCCTTACTTCTATTAGGAATATTCAGCCAATATCCCTTCAATGTCTTCTTATAGAAATATCTTCTTATGGAAATTAAGAATGAAAGAAATGTAAAAAGTGAACAAGTGGAAATGGAAATCAGAAAACTCATAAAGTTATCCTTCAAACTTCTCAGATGGTTCCAGCTATAGAGTAAATATTTAGGTTAAATTTGTGTTTAAACTTATTACTTATAAGTTCTCAGGCTATCCAGTGTTTCTTTCACATCTAAGAAGATGTGAAAGATGTGGTCACTCTCTCTGACAGGGAATCAGATGTCATAAAATGGCTTCTCTATGTTATGTCTTTCTAGTTCATCAGTGTTAAGCCCTACCAAGAGGATATCAAAGGAAGACAGGTTAAACAATGGAAAAAATGATTTTTACTGTTACAAATTTCTTTCCAATAGGCAAAATTGGCTTAATATGAAAAATTAATCTAAAAACCTCCACTTTTGATGTCTCTGTAAGCATATAATTGTTTTCTAAAAAGAATTCTAAAAATGTAGATGTATAATTTAATTATAACTTAACTATGTTTGTTAGTAAAATGTTAGAGTATGTATCGAACAATTATATTCAAGAAAAGAGATGTTATACAAAATTATCAAAAAGGAAATTTGATAACTGTATTAACTATGTACCAAATATATACAGCTAATAGATAACAGCATTTCTTCTGTATCCTCTACCTAAACTACCTGTTTCCTTAATTTTCTGATTTATCTAATACCTTCAATATTATTCTGCTTTTGTACTTCAGAATAGTGTCTTTCTCCTTATTGGGCTTCACATTTAAGCAATTACTAAATATCATTGTTGTTGTTTTCCCTTCTGTTTTCCCTTCTCCCTTTTCAAGTTTGTTGTTCTATTCCATCTCCTTCTTTCATAACTACACAGGTCAATGCCTCTTTGCTATTCTATTTTTCATGCTTAAAATTTGTGATAGTTCTGCATTATTTACAAAAAGAATGATTTCTAAATTTCCTGGACTGTAATCCGGGGTCCACCATTGTGTAATTCAAAATACTTTCCCAAATTTACCTTTTATTTTTTTCTTTGCAGTATCTGGGCATCAAATCCCTGGCCTCATGCATGGTAGGCAAGTGCTCTATCACTGAGCTACATACCCAGACCTCCAAATATTTCATCTTTTTTCAAATTTTTGCTCGTACTGCATAGTCTTTATCATAATCCCAAATTATTCCTTCTTCTAAATCAGTGCCTTGTCAATATCTTTATTTGACACATGTGTGGCTTATATGTAGATCTATTGCTAGTCTTTTCAACTAGTTCTGTTGTTGTTGTTGTTGTTGTTAGGTGCTGTCAAGTCTGTATCCAACTCATAGTGACCCTATATACAACAGGCAAAAGAGTATTGCTAGTGCTTTCTGCTATTTATAGGGTTTTTAATAGCTGATTATTTTTTGAGAGTGGGTTGCCAGGTCCTTCTCCCAAGCCTAAAGCACCGGGTATACCCAGGTGGTCTCCCATCCAAGTATTAACCAAGCTCGACCCTGCTTAGCTTCTAAGATCTGAGGATGATACCACAATGGTATGGCTGTAGGCAATGTTGTTGTTAGGAGCTGTTAAATCGGGTCTGACTCATAACAATCCTATGTACAATGGAACAAAATACTACCCTATGCTGTGCCATGCATAGCAGTATTTCTACTCTTCTCCACTATTCATAGGGTTTTCAATGGCTGATTGTTTCAGGAGTGGGCTGCCAGGTCCTTCTGCCATTTCTTGCAGTACTGGGGATTGAACCAGGGCCTTAGAAGAGAGTACAGAGCAGCACTCTACCAGCTGAGCTAAACCCCAGTTGCACAACTAATTCTATAAGCCTTATATCATGACCTGAACAGAAGAGACTCAAACATTACTCTGAAAAATCTCTTATTCCTTAATCCTTATTTTTGATTCAGCTCTCATTTGCTCCATGTATTTTATTTTACTCTTCTACTTGAACATTCGAAGTAGAAGGTGATCTTTCTAAATGCTTACATGTCTGAAAGGATATTTATGTTCCCTTAGCTTGAACAGGTAAAAAAAATCCTTATATTTTTGTGCCAGAACTCTTTAGATTTGTTACATTGTCTACCAGCATTTCGTGTAGTAGAGATATATTAGGACAGTCTGATTTTCATTCCTCTTTAGTTAAGGTAAGTCCTTTTGTTTTGCTTCAAAGCTTGAGAGACATTTACTTCTTTGTTCTTATAACTTCAATACCTCCGTGGTAGGTATTTCAGTGCATGGGCTATTCTTTTTGAGATCTTGGATGAAGAAAAAGTCATAGGAGAAACAATGTAATTGTTATGGTTTAGATATGAAAGGTACCCCCAAATGTTCATGTGTTGAAGGCTTGGGTCCCAGCTGTTAGCACTATTGAGAAGTGATTGGATTATAAGAGTGCTAACTTCATCAATGGATTAACCCATTCGTGGGTTCACAGCTGAATGGACTGTTGGAAGGTAGGCACCAGTTGGAGTAAGTAGGTTATTGGAAGATATATTTTGTCTCCAGACCCTTTTCTCTCTCTTTGCTTCCTGGCTGGCATGAGGTAACTACCTCTCCTCAGCCACATGTCCCCCACCATGATGTTCTGCTTCACCACAGACTCAGAAGCAAAGGAGCTAAGTGACCATGGACTGATGCCTTTGAGACTATGAACCAAAATAAATCTTTCCCCCTTTAAGTTGATTTTCTCAGGTATTTTGTTACAGTGATGGAAATCTAACATAGTAATCATGTGCAAAGTGATGCATTACTTTAGTGCATGGTGTCCACCAAATGCAGTACTTCTAGTTAAGGAAACACATTGGGCTGTTGAATTTAGGGAGTAGCTAGTTACTATTCTCCAGTGTTGTATGCTGAAGTTTACTTATCCAGCTGCTCACAGGCATGATGATTGCTGTCCCAGAGGCCCAAGCTCTGGAAGTCTCCTACTACATGGAGGTGGGGAGTGAGAATTTTGGGAGATTTCTTTTACAACACAGGAACAATCCTGTGGCCAGAAAATGTTGTTCCTCAATCAGATGAGAGCTTGTTTATTGTAGGAAAATATGAAGTGGACGAAAACAGTAGAAATGGCCCCTTAACAGGTTTTCTCATCATGATTTTCCTACAGATACTTAGGATGTTGTTGAGTTGAGTTGTTATGTGCCATCAGGTCTCAGGTCGTGTCTGACTCATGTGGACCCTCATGGGTTCTCTGTGGATGTTTCAGGATTGCCTCAGGAATGGATCACTGTGTCCTCCCATTTTTGCGGTACTGTGAATCCAGCCAGGGATGGGTAGAGCGGTGCTCTACCAACTGAGATAAATCCCAGCCCACTTAGGACACTAGATCTGAACAATTAACCATCTCTTATCTTTTAGTTGTCTGAAGCCATATCACTGGTGTCAGGTCCTATTAGATCTCAGAAGCTAAGCAGAGTCAGGCCTGGTTAGTGCTTGGATAGGAGACTGCTTGGGAACACTAGGAGCTGTAGGCTTGGGAAAAGGACCTGGGAACCCACTGCTCTAAAACAACCAGCCATTGAAAACCCTATGAGTAGCAGAGACACACTAGCAATACTGTTTCACCTGTTGCATATAGAGTCGCTATGAGTTGGACACCAACTTGATGGTACCTAACAACAACAACCATCTTTCACTATTAAGCCTATGCTTCCATTGAGTATTATTACTATTCCAAAAGAGAATTTTTCATTTTTTTCCTTCTTGAGCCTTGAATGTATATTAGGTTGGGTATGTGTGGTATTTAGTGGATATCAATAAGTGAGCCCATAATTCAATAGGGGTAGTGAAAAGGATTACAGGGTACAAAATAAAGGAGACATTCTTATATTTGCTTTTTGTTCTTGATGTTCAACATTCATCACATCCATTCTAGTCACCTACATCTCTTTTGTTTCCTGTCTTTATATTTTGGAATAGACTCTCTAGTCTATTTCTGTATTCCTAACATGATTTTTCTTCATAGGGTTTCAGGCATTTAATATCCTCCCCTTTGAATTATAATAGAGCTATGACCTTTTCCCCCTTGTGGTTCTGTATCTTTCTCATCTCCCTTTTTCTCATGGTACTGCCCTTTGTGGTCTTTTTATTCATTCCAAAAAGTATGCATTGAGCATGTACATTTTGCCAGACAACAAGATCTAACCATAAGTAAAATCAATACTGAATATTTGCTGTGCTGTGTTTTACATACTTGATTTTAGCAACTCTTTTAACCTACCCATTTTCTTAAATGGAGGTGTTATAGATTGAGTTCATTCAGAGGCAAACCTGCAATTAGCATTTGAGTGCAAACAGTTTAAGTAGGAAGGGATCCCAGAAAGAACTGGTAAGGGAGTGAAGAAGTAAATGCAGAAGAAGAAAAGAAAGCCATGCCAAGGTGTTTGGGCTCAGTTCAGCTGTACACCTCTGGTATAGAACTGGCCTCAGTTGTTCTGCCCAAGGTATGATAAAGCTGAGATAGTTACCTTCAAACTATCACTCATCATAGTGCAGAGGCTCTTCCATGGAGTCTCACCTCTTTGGCAATTCTAGTTTTTCTTGCATATAGGTTGAGCATGGTCCCAGGGCCAGAGGACACTTTCTCCCTGAAGATTATAGGTGCTGCAGTGTGTAGTGTAGCTATTTGAGGGCAGAGCAATAGTGAGTGCTGAGATGGGGAGGCACCAATGAAGTCAATACAGTTGGTACCAAATGAGAAAAATGAAGCAAACAGTGGGTAAATAACTTGCTTAAAGTTGGACAGCTAGGGGAGGTCCTTAGTCTCTATAATAGATGGCTACTGCACTCATGTACTGAGAAGACTTTTGGCAGGTTAAGGCAATGAGGAGTGAGCTGCTGTGTTAGAAGAGTGTGAGGGAAATATGCTCTGAAGAGGACATGCCCAATAGATACATAAATAAAGGGACTAGGTGAGGCTAGGGAGTGTCTCAGAAAAGAAACTTCTTGCCTGGACAGTATCTGGCATGTATATATAAGATGCGCCAAAGCAATTGGGGGCAGGGGATGGACCCAGATCACATGGGGTGCAGCAGCTCTGATGAGCCTTCCTTTATCTTGTGCCCCAGATCGTCAGTGATGCTGTTCTTACTTGCTGCTTGTTATGTTTATATGTATTTTTTAAAATAATTCATCTAGCTCCCCTATTGAGATGTTTTCAAAGAGTTTTCTTTTTCTATGGCATTTCAGAATCAAGTTGTTTTCACTTGCTTTGGAGTGTTTTCCAAAGGCACTATGTGCTTTTTATTTTCTAGTTTGTGCATTTCTGTGAAAGGGGTAACCCCTTGAGAACCAAGGTGCATGTGTGGCTTTTCTGTGATTTTCTTTCTACTCCTTTGTTTGGTCTTTCACAGACAGAGAAGAGATCATTGTTGTTGTTAGGTCCTGTTGAGTCTGGTCCAATTCATAGTGACCCTATGTAAAATAGAATGAAATACTCCCTGATTCTGTGCCAGGCACATGATCATTTTTATGTTTAAGTCCATTGCTCTAGACATTGTCAATCCATCTAGTTGAAGGAGGGTTTTCCATTTTTTCATTGACTTGCCACTGCCCCAAACATGATATCCTTCTCCAAGGACTGGTCTCTCCTAAATAAATGTCCAAAATATGCAAGATACAGTCTAGCCATTCTTGCTTCCAAGGAGCACTCTGGTTGCACTTGTAGGAAAGATTTGGTGGTTCTTTGGGGAGTCCATAGCGTATGCAATATTCATCTCCAGCACCATCATTCAAACGCATCAATTCTTCTCCTGTCTCCCTTATTCAGTGTTCAGCTTTCACAGCCATATGATATGACTGAAAATACTATGGCATGCATCAGGTGCACCTTTGTCTTCAATGTGATATCTTTACTTTTCAATATTTTAAAGTGGTCTTTTGTCACACCTTTTCCCATTGCAAAGTTTTTAAATTTCTTCACTGCTGGTTTTATAGGTGTTGACTGTAAAATCAAGAAAGGCAAAATCTTGGATAACTTTAATCTTTTCCATTAATTATGAAGTTGCTTACTGTCCAAGTCATAAGGGTTTTTGTTTTGTTGATGTGGAGGTGCAATCCATACTGGAGGCTGTGTTCTTGGATATTCATCAGTAAGTGTTTCAAATCTTCTTCACTTTCAAGATGGAGAGTTGTGTCATCTGCATAATGCAAATTGTTAATGAGTCTTCCTCTAATCATGATGCTGCATTCTACTTAATAAAGTCCAGCTTCTGTGGTTATTTACTAAACATAGAAGTTGAAAAAGTACAGTGAAAGTATAGATACAGCCCTTATGTACACCTTTCTAAACTTTAAACCAAGCAATGTTTCCCTGTTCTGTTTGAATGATTGCCTCATGGTCTATGTACAGATTCCTCATAAGTACAATTAGGTGCTCTAGTATTCTATTTTTCACACTACTATCCATAATTTGTTATGGTCCACCCAGTCAATTGCCTTGCATAATTGATAAAACATTGATACACACCTTTCTGTAATTAGCAGTGATGTGCCTATTTCCGTGTCCTCTTTTGTATCAGGCTTGATTTTCTAGCAGTTTCCTATCTATATACTGCAAAAGTCACTTTTGAATGATCTTTAGCGAAATTTTACTTACAAGTAATATTAATGAAATCACTTGATAGTTTATTATTTGGTTGGATACCACTTCTTGGGAATAGACAAAAATATGGATCTCTAACAGTCAGTTTCCCAGGTAGCTGTTTTTAAATCTCTTGGCATAAACACGTTAACACCTCCAGTACTGCATCTGTTTGTTGAAACATTTCTATTGATATTCCATCAATTCCTAGAGGCTTATGTCTTGCCAATTCCTTCAAGGCAGCTTCTGCTTCATCCTTCAGTACCATTGGTTCCTGACCATATGCAACCTCTTAAAATGATTGGTCATCCACTGATTCTTTTTGTATAATGACTCTGTATTCCTTCCATCTTCTTTTGATGTTTCCTCTGTCATTTAATATTTTTCCTGTAGAATCCTTCACTATTGTCACTCCAGGCTTGAATTTTTACTTCAATTCCTTCTGCATGAGGAAAACAGAGTGTGTTCTTCCCTTTTGGTTTTTTATCTCCATCTCTTTACACATGTGATTATGATAGTTGAGTTTGTCTTCTCAAGCTTCCCTTTGAAATCTTCTATTTAGTTCCTTAAATTTGTCATGCCTTCTTTTTACTTTGGCGGCAGGATGTTCAAGGCTTATTTCAGAGTCTCAATTGATAGGTAATTTAGGCTTTTTTTCCTGTCTTTTTGATAATCTTTTGCTTTCTGCATGAATTATGTCTTTTATGTCGTGTCACAACTTATCTTGTCTTCTATCCTGTTCTATCATTAGTATCTAATGCATTAAACCTGTTCTGGAGGTGGTCACTGAACTTAGGTGGAATATACTCAAGGTTATACCTTGGCTCTTGTACACTTCTAATTTTCTTCAGTTTCACTTTGAACCTGCATATGAGTCATTGATGGTCTCATCCACAATGAGCACTTAGTCTTGTTCTGATTTTGATATTGAACTTTTCCAACATCCCTTGCCATAATTATAGTCAATTTGGTTCCTGTATGTTCTGTCTGTTGAATTACCTATGTATAGTCATCATTTATGTTGGTGAAAAAATGCATTTGCATTGAAAATGTCATTAATCTGAAAACATTCTTTCATGCTATCTGTAGAATTTTTCTATGTTTTCCAACTACTGACCATTTTTTGTTTCTAACTTTTTCATTCCAGTCACCAGTAATTATCAATACATTCTACTTGCATATTTGATCTACATCAGATTGTAGAAATTGGTAAAAATCTTCCATAATGTAGGGAAAAACTGGGAGGAAATTGGCAAAAACTCCCAAATTGGGAAAACAGCTTTTGAATATCTGGCTTGTAAATTAGAAATCTAGGGAAAATTAAGGTAACTTGGTTGCACGTTTGTACAAAACCCTTCCTGATTGGATAATTGGACTGAAAGCTGATTGGCTCAGGCCATTCCGTGGGCGAACTATATAAGGAGCTGCGCTGCAGCAGCTCGATCCTTTTACGCCTTCTTGCCCGTTCCTGCCTGGACCAATGAGGAAACACCTCTCCCGCTGCTCTCCCCTGGACCTTCTGTGAGGAAAGAATGCTCTCCCATTGCAATCGTCAATAAGGAAAGAACCCACTCTTCGTCTGATCACCGATGAAGTAACAGCTGTCTCCTTGTGACCACTGAGGTGACCAACACAGATGTTTGCCCCTGGAAGGCAAAAGTGCCTGAGGCTTTTCCTTTTTCCCATCTCCTCCGGGGTCCCCAGGGCCACAGGAGTCTGCGCCCCTCACCCGAGGGTCCCGAATGAATTGTGTTTAGTATCTGTGTGCGCAGCAGTGCTGCCCATCCGAACCTCCAGGCCAGACCGGGAGGCGCGTGCCTCACACATATCTTAGGGGTGGATAGCCTCAATAATAGCCATATTAACTAGCCTTCTTTATAGGCATATAGATATTATTCTATCATTGACATCATTGTACTTCAGGACAGATCTGGAGGTATCTTTTTTGATTATCAGTGCAACCCCACTTCTTTTTAATCTGTCATTTCAGGCATAGTAGACCACATGATTATCTGATTCAAAATAGCCCATGACAGTCCGTTTTTACTCACTGATTCCTTGGATATCTATGTTTGTGCATTCTATTTCCCTTTTGATGATTTCTAACTTTCCTGGATGTTTACAGTTGTTTCTCCTTATTTTAAATCATGCTGTATCAGCAAGTGGAGGTCCCTTGGGCCTACTCCATTTCTGTTATTAATGTTGACTCTACTTTGAGGAGGCAACTCTTCTCCAGTATTCTTTTGAGTGCCTTCTAACCTGAGAGGCTCGTTTCCTGGCAGTATATCTGACAGTGTTTCTGTGCTATTCATAGGGTTTTCAATGGATGATTGTTTCGGGAATGGGCTTCTAAGTTTTCTCCCTAGTCAGTCTTAGTCTGGAAGCTCAGCTGAAATCTGTCCACCATGGGTGACCCTGATGGTATGTGTAATACCAGTAGCATAGCTTTCAGCCTCATAGCAGCACACAAGCCCTTACAGTATGGCAAACTGACAAACATGTCGGGGAGAAGACATCAGGAAAACACAAAAGCACAAAGCACCAAATCTGGTTAGCAGAATCTTTCCTTGTCTGCAGCATGTATCACTTCTTTGCAATGGGATCTTTCCTCCTTCTCTCCTGGTCCTACCAACTAGGGGCCCTGTTTCTTCAGGATGTAAAGAGAAATGAAAGATTATCCACAGAGAACAATCCATGCAGTGGCCCAGGCAAGGAAGGACACAAGCAGAGGGAGCTATGTGTGGCATAGCACTTGGGAACAGCTTCTGTTTATGTATTCAAGTATTATTCCTCTCTTTTTTCTTTCTTTCTTTCTTTTTTTTTTTTGGCAGTACTTTGCAAGTGCTCTACCACTGAGCTGCACCCCTAGCCCTTTTAAAAAAATTTTTATTTGGAGTCAGGGTCTCACTAAGTTATGCATGCTTCCTCTGGCCTTGAACTTGCAGCTGCCTCAGCCTCCCGAGTTGTTGGGAGTACAGACCCACACCACTGCACCACCTCATCCCTCTTCCTTTTGCTCCCACGTGCCAAGCTGAAGTCCCAGATGGATACGCAAAGAGACGCATTAATAGGGGCACACTAATGGCAGTGAGGGTGGGGCCTGGCAGAGACAGAATATTTGGGCTGCCTCAAAGAGCAGTGGCTGCAGAGTGTATAGATTCTCAACAACTAATTTCTTCCTGGCATTTCTTAAAATGACCTTCCCATGCACATTCCCCATCCCTTTGTGTCTACAGGGCTTTGTGCATTTCCCAGTGTTCTAGAGCTATCTAACACTCTATCCCTTTCTTTTCAAGTCAGTAAATTTTATACTACAAGCAGTAATAATGTGCTCTTAGATGTGTCTGCATTCAAATGCATATTAAATAATATCACTAAGAAACTACTTACTGTGTACCTCATTGCTTGTCTCAGTGCTTAGCTGTAGGTTGTCAAAAATCTGTCATGTCTAAAAACTGTGGGATGGAGAGATGGGGTGTATGCACGCTAGTGTGTGCTACCTGGAAGCTGGTCAAGTGTACCTCATTAGCTGATGTTACTAACTTCTAGGTCATTCCCTGGCTCTGTTGGATGTCAGCGAATCTTACACTGCAGCCATAGAGAGCATATCACTTTCATTATTGTGTATAATGAAATTGCCTTTGGGAGGCCAATTTTGTCTGAAGAACCAGCTCTGAAGGCTGGCCACAATCTACCTCTTGGGTGATAAGTTGTAGACTGTGTGTGTTTGATGCTTTCAGACACATCTCGAGTTATCTTGAGTAAATACCTGTGCTTTTCATTTCCTTTACAATTGTCTTTCACAGCATGTACCTCATCTGAGAGAACCCATAGACTATAAAGGCTGACATGAGGTCCTATCCATTGCCAGCTAATATAAAATTCTGCATCATTTTAAGTAACTTTGGGTAGCTTATTTTATTTCCATCTCTTCCCCAAACCAATGATCTTTCATTTCAGTTTGAAGTGCTTCTTAAAATCAATTTTGAAGATAGTTATAGGAGACAGGTATAAAACTAAATTTCCCAGTATTTTTTTCCCAAGTATTTTTCCCCCAAATAGAAGTGTATATGTATATATATGTGTATATATATATATGCATATGTATATATATATATATGTATGTATCTATATATATGTGCAGTATTTCCAGCTATCCCTTTTCAAGCATGTATTTTAAAGTGTGCTTAAGTAAAAGTTTCTTTAGGTTATATATTTTCACAACTCTAAGGAAGCAATATAAGTGAATCACCATAAGGCATTTTTAAAATACCCATACGTTTTTCAGAATAACCAATTATTGTAATAAGGGTTGCTAGAATCTCAGTGGATTAGGATAAGAAAGGTTGATTTCATTATAAATGTCTCAGTCTAATGCAGGTTAGTGAGGCTGATTGGGTGCTTTGTTCCATGCAGTCATTCAGGGGCTCACATTCTTTTGAAACATTGATTTTGCCATCCACTGGGATCTCAAGGTTTGTCACTAGATCTTTGTACCTGGGTGGTCAATTAAGGAGGAGAAAAAGCAGGGGAGAGCCAGCAGGAAGTCTTTCAGAGCCAGGCCTGGAAGTATCATGCATAACTCCATTTCCATTTCATTGATCGGAGAACTCAGTCAGGGATGCACCTAATTGCAAAAGATGCTGGAAAAGGCAACTACTTCTTGAGGAGGAATAAAGTTCAGTGAACAATTAGCTACTCTTACACATCTAGGTACAGTGACCTCAGATGAGTGGCTGAGGTGGCTCCCCTCTTCCAACCATTGAGAATAGGTCTCCAGTAAATGAAAGTATTTTACAGCAGAAAAAAAACATAAGAACAAATTCTCTTAATCATCTCATACGAACTCCTTTTTAAACACATATGTCTTCAATGTAATGTGAACCTCTGGAGGCTGGGGCTTAGTATCTTATACACAGGTCCTACTTTTAGTAAAACTAACTTTTTTTTTCTTCTTTATTTCTGATCACTTCTGTTTTTCCCCCATCACCCAATTCTTTAATGTTCTGATATTTCACCCTCTGCCCAGAGTCACTGAATTTAGGTAGATGTTAGCAGGGTAGTACTTTGCTTGGTTGATTCATGTGAACATACAGTTAATTGTAAAAATTCTGTTAAATGCCCAAATTTGATATCCCTCTGACCTTAGCATTCTTAGTCCTCACTTGTTGTTAGATGCTATCAAGCCATGTCTGACTCACAGCGACCCTGTCTATAGCAGTATGAAATACTGTGCAACACTGTGCCATGCCTGGCCCTATGTCTGACAGTGCTTCTCTGCCATTCATAGAGTTCTCAATGGCTGATTGTTTTGAGAGTGGGCTGCTGGGTCCTTCTCCCAACCTTACAGTACCCAGTATTCCCAGGCATTGTCCCAGGCAAGGACTAACTGGGCCCAACCCTGCTTAGCTTCTGAGATCAGATAAGATCCGAAGCCAGGTTAGTATGTCTATAGACTACTTGTCATTTAGACATGTTCAAAATGCCTCTATGGACCATTATTTTCAGCATTACTGCACTTTGATTTGCTCAAACCTGAGTCCAAGTTGCCCAACATGTTATTGTTAACATGAACACTGATTCCCTTGATTTCTTTGACCTGTCATTATCCTTGTGCCTAAAGTTAGGCTGTGTTAGTGTACTTCTGAGCGTTAATAGCCACACATTCCTGGGCCATGTTCCTGTTCTTGGTATTCCAATTTCTAGTATCCATGAGGGTCTCTAATGCTTGGCTTGCTCATACTTTAATGCAGATCAATTTGGGGGCTTCTATTTCCCAGGCCTATTTTGGCTGCTGGTGGAGATCTGGAGTAACTTTTCAATTGAAGGCAATAGTTAACAGCAGAGGGAATCATCAGGTGCATGGATTTCTCAAAATAGGCGAGATGAACAAATACAGGTGATTTCATGAAGGAAGCATAATGGTAATGAAGATGTTCCTGGTAACCCTTCACGCCGTATTCTTGGCTGCCTTCAGCAATATTAAATCTGTTTTCATCTAAATAATGGGGCAGAGTAAGGAGAGTTCTTCCAGTCCTTCAATGTCTCCCTTTCCTGAGGAGGCAAGGGAATCAGCTCTTGTAATAAAGAGGCACACTTCCTCCAAGAAGGGCCTGCAAGATGGACAGCCTGGCCTAACTTTATTTATTCACTTATCACTTTATTTATTCACCCATTTTCACTTATCACTTTATTTATTCACCCACTTTCTGTTTCCACCTCCTTGGGACATATTCCTATGAAAAGAACACCTGATTCTTCACACACTTAAATAACTTAGACCCTTTTGCTGAAAAATGGAGGGAGTCCAGCCACTAAATAGCCCAGGCATCTTCATATAGATGTCAGAGATGGTTAGTCCTAACTCATTCTTCCTGAAACTAATTTAAAAATATTCCTTAGCTTCTATAGTTTTAGACCCCCACATTATGTCCCCTGGTTTCTACTCTTAACCTCCTGTTTTATGCTATAAATGTAAACATAGTGTCTGAGATAACTAGCTGTCCACCAACACATGATTCTTTCTTCTTGGGCTCAGCCTGGACTGTATTTCCCAGTTCAGTTTCCCTTATACCTCAATGTGCCTATGTCCCCAAGTTCTCTCTAGAGAAAGTGGGTGTGTGCCACTTGAGACCAAACACCTCTTACGTACTTCTTCATGCTTCCCATCCTTTGAGTTAATTGACATTTGAACACTGTGTTGACTTTTGGAGCCACATATTGAAGAACGCAGAGGATTGCTGTGCTGGATCCCCAAATGATTATGTCCAGACACTAGCCCTGAACTATCATGCAGAGAAAATTTATCCTTATTTTTCAAGACAAAAGGATTTGGTGGTCTATTTTTTCTTCATTCTAGTCTGTCTAATATATAGGAATTGGAATCGGCCTCAGAGGGCAATTTTGATACTAGGGAATGGTCTACACTAACAGGGGTTCTTTCTTCTGTATGAACAGTGGCAACTGTGGTTCAGTCTTGTCTTGAGTAGGCTTCAGGTATATAATGGATTTACTGATTAAAAATAGAAATGGGTCACTGGAAGGATAGCATGAGACCCATTTTCATGTCACAGATTCTTTCTTCATGTTGTACTCTTCTCTATTTGTTCCCCATGAATGACTTTTTAAGTACTTACAACCTTTAAAAAAAATTAGCGAGCATTTCTCTATACATCATCTCATATCTTATGCATTTTGTGTAACTTGAAATTTAACAGTGCTAAAGAGAATGTTATTTATACATAAATTTGTAGAGATTAGATATATATGGATAAGGGGGTCACGAAAATCACAGAATTTATTTATAAAGAATTGTATACTAATTTTTACAAGTTCAAACTTCAGTCATCTTCAGAGTTTCCTCCATTTGATCCAATATACCTATTGAGATTTTTTCCCCACTACTCAAAACAACAACAACTCAAAACCAGTTCTGAACTTGTCAACTTTGATGCTTTTTAGTGCTTCTACTGTGTTTTGTTTCACCTTCTCTACTTCAGCAAAATGTTTCCCTTTGAAGACTTTTTTGATCGGGGGAAACAACAACAAAAAGTCTTACGGGTGCAAGATTGTATAAGTAGGGAGGATGGGGCATAGAATCATGCTCTTTTGTGCCACAAACTGGTGAACAGTCAGCAAGGTGTGGGCAGATGAGTTGTCACGGTAGAAGAATCAGTCATCTGTTTGCCACAACTTGGGATATTTATTTCACAAATCCTGATACAACCTTCTCAAAATTTCCAGATAGTAAAAAGTCTGGCTGACCTTTTGACCTAGAGGAAAAAATTCTGAGTGCATAAACCCTCTCACATCAAGGAGACAGATAATCACTGTTTTTTCATTCATTTCCAGGTTTTTTGGCTCCCCCCTCATATATAGCCTATTTTCCTAAACTAATGGGGTAATCAAACAAATACTTTACTTGTTATCTATACCCACTGTAACAAATTATCATAAACATTGTGGCTAATAACAAGATAAATTACTATTTTACATTCTCAGGTCAGAAGCCCAAAATAGATCCCAATGGGTTAATATCTAGGTGTCTGCAGGGATGTTTTACCTTCTGGGAGGCTCTAGGAAAAAATGCATGTGTCCTTGCCTTTTCTAGCTCTTTAAAGGCATCTACATTCCTTAGGTTAGGACTTACTTAATCTTCAAAATCAGCCATCATGGAGTCCCTTTTACATAAGATCACTCAGACATACTCATTTGACTCCTTTTTCCAAATCTAAGTGCACTATGACTGCATTGGGCCCACCTAGCTAATCCAAATAATCTCCCTATTTTAAGAGCATTGATTAACAAACTTAATTCTATGTCCTGCCTTAATTCCCTTTTCTATGTAATGTGTATGCCCAGGATGTAGGGTACAGAGTTTGAATATCACTGGTGGCTCATTATTCTGCCTGCCATAAGCACAGTACCAAAAGCTGGGTGATAGCTTCTGCCCTTAAGGACTATAAATTCTTATTCAAGATAATTTATAAAGTTATACTGTTGTGATCCCCAATGTGTCTGTCTACTTGTTGTGCTATGAGGGCTTGCATGTTGCTGTGATGCTGAAAGGTATGCCATTGGTATTTCTGTTGCCACCATGGTGGACAGGTTTCAGCTGAACTTCCAGAATAAGAAAAACTAGGGGAAGGACATGACTAACCTAACACCAAGACAATTAGCCATTGAAAATCCTGTGAATAGCAGAGAAACATTGTCTGAGATAGTGCCAGAAAATGAGACCCCCAGACTGGAAGGCATTGAAGAAACAACTGGAGAAGAGTAGCCTCCTCAAAGTAGAATTGACCTTAATGATGAGAGTGAAGTAAAGCCCTTGTGACTTCCTTTGGCTTATGTGACATGACTCAAAATGAGAAGAAACATAGTGGCTATAACATTGGGTGGAAATATAAAAAGATCATGTGCATGGCATGGTGTTGGGTAGTATTTTGTTCTGCTGTACTCAGAGGGTCACTCTGAGTTGGACTTGAATCTAGGATATGCAACAACAATGTTATGATACAGATGAGCCAGAAATTGTTACTGTAATACATAAGAAGACCACCGAAAACAGACATTAGAAAATAAGAGAAAAGATGTCATGGATGCATTCTAGATTGAGCTTGGTTGCTTCAGTGAGCAAAGCATCGTGAGTTTGGAGTTTCTTCTCTGGTGTTGGGTGCTGGGATCTTGGATTTATAAATAAATGTGCAGATAGCAATAGCAAGTGAGAACAAATGAGATTTTATTAAAAGGACAGACAAAAAGCCTTCACCAAGAGAGAGGAAGGGGTTCCCACCAGGTACCCACTGGAATATGTAGCCCTGGGTCTTTTATTGCAAATTCCTAAAGGGAGGGTTGGAAGACCCATTCTATTGTTTCTACATAGATGTTAACTGATCAGGTGAGGTGATGAGTCCATCTGGCAATGAAGTCACCTTCCTTGAAGCATGGATGGTCTCATCAAAACTCAGGTAACCTAACTAGTTACCCTGCTTCAGTGGTTTCCAATCTCTAGGCTTCATTTCCCTAATCCTTCTTGAAATTTGCTAAATCCTCTCAATTTCCCCTTTTCATAGGAGGGGGCCCTAAGTGCTGTTAAAAGGGTATAAGATGAAGGCTGCTCTGATTTCTTCAGTCTATGAGGGCATGAATCCAGGGACAGCAGTCAGGGCTTCCCTGCAGAGGGGAGGTCTAGGGGGCTCCAGAAAATAGGTTCTGTTAGTTGAGGCTCTGTTTCCATAACCATTTGTAATTTGATGGATTCTAAATGAGAGGAAAAAATTTTATGAGACTATATATAATGTAGAGTCCATACAGAAGCAGAAGTTAGTGAGCAAAGGTCCCATAAAAGGAAGTACCCAAGATAGCCATCCCTGTGTATATTGACAAGACATCCAGTCCGGAGATGTTTGTTCATTAAGCCTCCTCTTTGAGTTGTTTTATTGTGTTTCTTACCACCCCCAAGTGATTTCCATTCTTTTTCCAGGACCAAGCAAATACTTTTGTGGACAGCTGTTAGTATAGCCCATGATGGTTTTAAAAGGCCAGAGAAGCCAAGGAATCTACTTCGTCCTGGAGGGTCTCTAAGGATGAAGAAATATGTTCTAGATCAGAGGCTAATTCAATAGAAAGGTTATGGTAGGTATATGATGCCAGTCCTAGGATTAGCTGGGATCAAAATATAAGCAACAGCAATGAGTTTGACATTTAATTTGAAGGTTGTAGAAAACAAGATGCTTTTTAGGCAATAGAATGGCATGAATAGTCTTTAGAAAGATCATTCTCATAGCCCCATGAGGGAGTGGTTGGAGAGAGAATCCTGGAAGCAGGAAGATCTAAAAGGCTATGACAAACATCCACTGGATGATGATAGTTGTGAAGGTAGAGAAAGAGCCTGGCACTGATTTCAGAACTATATAGGAGATAGATTCTAGGCATTTATTAATGCTTGCATAGATGGAAGGACAAAAGGAACAGAATCTGGGATGATTCATTTTCTTTTGGGCAATGGAAATGATATTAATTAAATATGTGAATAGCTACTGATCTATAGAGAGAAAACACATTTTGTTTTGGACATATTGGGTTGAGTTCCCCTTGGGATATCTAGGTGGAGGTCTAGTTGGAAATAAACAAGCGTGGAGTTCAAGAGTTAAGTTAAACAAATATAGTTTAAATGTAGATTAGATGGTCCAGGGTCTTCAGATGGTCATGATAGTTAGGGTCATAATTTTATCAGATGCACATGTAACAGTTATCTACTGCCTGATATATATCTCTGAGATGTTCACTGGTATAACCCTGCCTTTCAAATTCTAGGGTTAGGAGGTCTGGTCCTAGCCCAATTATGAATAATAACAACAACAAGAAGAATAACAACAAAAACAAACAACACCAACACCAGCCAACCAACAAATAACAAAGAGAAGAGCAATATGATCTGTAAAGGGATAAAAGCTCACTACTAGTATTTTCCCTTTAGAAATGGGAGAACGGAATCCTGGGAGGGAGGGAAAGAATTTGACAGTGCAATTAAACAGATGGAGAGAACCCCTGCTTGCAGACAGACCTTGGCTTTCAATAAATGTTTGCTTAATGAAAGAATATCAACAGGCAGAGGAGTGCAAGAGGGGTCAAGTCTAATTAGTGGAAGGTAAAAGAAAAGAGAATAAGAACATATATTAGGCAAATTGATGGCATTGATTTTCTGATGAACATGGGAAACAGTCTTTGAAGTCTTTTCCAAAGAAGAATTTAAAAATGAGTGTCCTGGGCAATGACAACAGCACCAAGAAAGGATTTAATCTTCCAAGTGGTCACAGAGCATATTTCCTTAGATGTACGACTTATGGTACAATTGGTAAAAGAAATCTATCTCATTTATTTATAACCTCATTATATTTCTTTCCTGAAAAGCTTAAGGGAGAAAACTGCTGTAGTGATGGCTGGTTTTCACTATTGTAAGACAAAGTGCAGAGTTTGCATCTGAACTGAAAAGATTTTTTGATTGTGTGGATTCAGGATCAGATGCAAAACTGTGTGCCTTTGGGTTTGATCATCATTCAGACCGAGCTTTGAGGCTTTTGGCATTGTGAAGAAATGGTGACAGATCAAAGGATAACAAGAAAAAAATCACTGCAGATGAAATTCTGGTCACACATTTTAAAGACAGGTATATGCTATATATGCTTGGAGTGCCAGGTCAAGCCGTTAGTGCTGATGAGGTGGTAACTTGGGAGAGCAGAAAACATTTTATGTTGTGATGACAGTGAATGACCAACATGATGATCTTTAATCCCTGGATTTGCTCGAGGGAAAAAGTGAAGGAAGGCAACAAAATAAACACAAAGCAGTTTCCTAAAAAGCTATCTGAAGTGTTTCTCCAAAGTCTTAGAGATGTGAATGAAAATTCCAACACTGTGCAGTGAATATTGTCTTTTTTCCCCCTTTTTCCTCATTTGTAACAATAAGGTAAGAACCACAATGGAAAACCTTAATTCAAGGAAGTATTACTGTATTATGTAACTTCATAATGTGTTTTTCCTAATTTGTTTATATATACTAAATGTTTTATAAGTTTATTCCTTAGAATTAAAATTTTGAAATCCTGGAATTTTAAAGACTGTGTGTGTCGGGAGGGGGTCATAGAGGTCATTCACTTTCAGATGAACATACAGCAATAATTTGGGCTAAAAATAAAAATTTGCTTTCTTTATATTCACGCATAGTTCCCCATCAGGAAGGGTATTTATCATGAGGATGATCACGGCTTTAATAACTCCCTATTCATTTAACAGGTAATTTGTGAAAATCGTGAATTAAATATAAACAAAAGAAAGAAAGAAAGGAGGAGATATAAAAGAGTAAAAGAGGGAGGGAGGAGAAATTAAGAAAGGGTGCCTTTATGATGCATACTTCTAACAGCTACTTTTACTAGGAGTATTATAAATTGAGATTCTGGCAAAAATCTTTTCTCTATTTTGCTTTAAAAATATAATGTTGGAATTGGAGAAGGAGGAAAGAGAAAAAATAGAGTTTGCTATAGAAATCGGTAAACACCTTGTATTTCTTGATATTTTTTAAAGACTCAAGATTGCCTTTTATCCTAACAGCTGCTGCTTTGAAGAAAAAAATATCCACCCACTCCTCAAGTGTCTGTCTACCTGTAATTTCCCAGCCCCCTGGAGGCTTGGTGAATTGTGTGGGATTTTTCAAGAGAAAGTGCCCAGCTAAGAACTACAGTGGATCACAGACTGGGTACACATCAGCTATCACAGGGCTTCTCAATAACACATGTCTGTAAGGTGTCTAGCTGGCTTCAGGGCTCTGTGTTGTCACTCATCATGCAGGTTGACTGTCACAGTCTGTGATAGTACACTTTCATAGAAATGGACTGAAGGCTTGAAAAATGGCTCCTTTTAATACAATTCTTGAACTATTCCTCTCTAGTCCCTGGTTATAGTGCATGGTAGCAGAATTCCTGTGGGTTGAAAGTACTTATCATGGTGAATAGATTTTTGATCCTATCTTTTATTTTGACCATTTAATTCAGTTTAAAAAGTTAAATCTATGTTAAAAACGACTTTCAAAATCTCTATATTGCATGGACTCAATAGGTTAAAAATAAGTGATATATTCTCATACATTATCAAATATGTGACAATGCATTGATTATTCCCCTAAATAAATAAAATAGTTTAATATATCATTTATCAATCCAGTCTTTGTAATAAGTTTATTAAGTATATATTTGCAATTGAAAGCCTTATGAATAGCAGAGAAGCACTGACAATAATGCCAGCCATGGTACAGTGTCAGGGAGTGTTTCGTTCTGTTGTATATAGGGTCACTATGAGTGGGACCTAACTGGGCGGCACCTAGCAACAACAAGTATATTATTATGATGATGGCCATGTTATGGGTAATGATCTAGAATTTGCAGTGCTTAGATAACTTTCCTGAAACCTCCTCCCTCTTAAGAAACTAATCTAGGAATTGAATTCACATCTGTTTGACTTCAAAACCCAGGTATTTCCATTCTCTCACAGGGTACAATGTTGATTAAATTTTTTATAGTAGACAAAATTGCATGAAAGATGACAATAGAGGGTCTAATTTTTTTTCCTTAAAACAATAGGCAGTAAGGCTATTTGATTGGGAGGTACAGAAGCCTATGAAAAAGACTTGTGGTCATTATCATGAGAAATGTATCTGGGCATCTGTAAGAAGTTGATAATTATGGTGAAAAGCTGAGTGAGAGGGGCTGGCACAAATGTTATAATGATATAGTCACTGGTAATGGGTGGCTTTCAAGCAATTTTGGATAAGGAAGAAAGGAAGGAAAATACAAACCATGGATCTGACCCCAGAGGCAAATGGCTCTAGAGTATTGGAGATAGGAAGCAGCTAGAGAGTCTGAATTCATGTCTGGTTAGATCCGCCTCTGACTCTCACTTGACCATAAAGTCCTTGCAATGTAGCCAGTGAAGGTGCTACTTGGACAAGTTCTAGCCCCCACCTTAAGTCATCAAAACATCTCACCAGCATAGAGGCAAAATCCATCATTGCAAACTCTTACACTTCTGACTCACCCCAGGTTATGGGAGTTTCTGAATCAAAAACCAAAATCTCTGTGAATGAAGCATTTCCTCCTGTCTAGAACTTGAACCTAAAATAGGAATAAACACACTTGATTTCTGAAGAATGCATTTTTTGAAGCTTCTCAATAAGGATCAAGTTTAGCCTTTCCTGTGGAAAATGGAGTGAATAAAGGGAAGGAACTGAAGTTATGAAAAACATCAGTCTAAGGGATGTACCTACCTGTGTTCTAGAAACATTACTTCTGGAAATAGGTAAATGTTGTTGTTAAATGCCATCAAGTCAGGCAGGTCTGACTCATAGAGACCCTATATACAGCAGAACGAAACACTCCCTGATTCTGTGCCAGACACATGATCTCATTTATGTTTAAGTCCATTATTCCAGACACTGTGTCAATCCATCTAGTGGAGGGTTTTCTTTATTTTTGTTGACCTGCCACTCTCCCAAACATGATGTCCTTCTCCAGGGATTGGTCCCTCCTGACTACATGTCCAAAATAAGTGAGACCCAGTCTAGCCATCCTTGCTTCCAAGGAGCACTCTGGTTGCACTTCTTCTAGGACAGATCTATTGGTTCTTTTTGCAGTCCATGGTATATTCAATATTCATCTCCAGCAACGTAATTCAAAAGCATCAATTCTTCTCCCGTCTCCCTTGTCCAATGTCCAGCTTTCATAACCATATGATGTGACTGAAAATACCATGGCATGAGTCAGGTACACTTTTGTCTTCAGTGTAACATCTTTACTTTTCAATACTTTAAAGAGATATTTTGCCATAGCTTTTCCCAATGCAATGCATCTTTTGATTTCTTGACTACTGCTTCCATAGGTGTTGATTGTCATGGACAACCTCAATCTTTTCTCCACTTGTTGTGAAGTTGCAGACTGACCCAGTTGTAAGGATTTTTGTTTTGTTGATGTTTAATTGCAATCCATACCGAAGGCTGTGTTCTTTGATCTTCATCAGTAGAGGTTTCAAATCCACTTCACTTTCAGCAAGCAGAGTTGTTTCATCTGCATAATGCAGGCTGTTAATGATTCTTCCTCCAATCCTCATGCCACATTTTCCTTCATAATGTCCAGCTTTTCAGATTATTTGCTCAGAATAGAGATTGAAGGGATATGGTGAAAATATATAGCCCCGACACACACCATTCTCAACTTTAAATGAGGCAGTGTTTCCTTGTTCCGTTGGAACAATTGCCTCCTGGTTCATGTACAGATTCCTCAAGAGTACAATTAGATTCTCAGATTTTTTTTCCATAAAGTCCTTCACTTATTAACCAAAACAGCTGAGCTGGGAAGCTATGTTATAATTTTGATTAAATAAATTATAGTTTTATAAAGTTTATTTTTTGTAAGTACATAAGCTGGTAATATCTAATTGAGTGTGATATGTATTTTCAAAATTAGATACCACAGTCCTATGAAATAGAAATACAGATAATGTTAAGAGGTATAAGTCTTGAAAATTGTATGTGGAGGAATGATGACTATTGATCTTTGTCATTTTTCTTAATTGTTAATTTTAGTGAAACTTGTCTGTAGTTTTGTGTCCTGGCCCCATGTATCATTGATATCCACACTCTGGCTCTGTCTGTCTGTCTGTCTTTCTGTGTGTGTGTGTGTGTGTGTGTGTGTGTGTGTGTGTGTGTGTGTGTATGTGTGTGTGTGTGTGTGTGTCTGTCTGTCTGTCTCTCTCTCTCTCTTTGTGTCTCTCTCTCTTTCCCTCTCTCTCTCTCCCATTCAGTACTAGAGGGTTAAGCCCAGGGCCTTATGCATGCTAGGCAAGTGATCTACCACCAGAGTGCACCCCAGCCCCCTTTTTTACTTGAGCCAGGGTCTTGCTAAGTTATGCAGGCTGCCTCTGGCCTTGAAGTGGTGATCCTTCTGTCCCACCCTCCTGAGTTGCTAGGATTATAGGTGTGAGCCATGATGGCTCTCTTAACATAAGGCGGGCTATAGAGGCTGTGTGTACTGAGCTCTGTCACTGCCATCACAACGGTCCCTGGATGGCTCACATGTGATGTACAAGCCCTGCAGGCACTGATTTTACCCTCCATCCTCCAAACCTGGACCTCTCAGTCAGTCCTGCCAATGCTTCCCATTTTCATAAATCTAGAATTATCTGCCCCTGGGATCAATGCCATTATGATCTTTGCTTTCTTCCTCTTCCCTGCTCAGCATTATCTGAGAGCCACACCTCCCAACAAGCAATCTTACCCTTAACTTCTTTAAGGAAAATATGTTAGGCTCTCTGTGGCCATCTTTTATGTAGCTTTTTTTCTACACCTCAAACATATTTAAGAAATCATCCTGTTCCTGCTCTGCTTAATGTGTTTACTCTCTTCATTGGTGGAACAGGAGCTCTCTGGGCTTTTTGTCAGAATTCTCTATTTATGTTCATGATCTTTTCTACTCCCCCTCCTGTTTTGCTCTCTCAATGACTCTCATTTCTTCATCTCTCCCTCTTCACTGATACTTCAGTCTGCACATTCTCAAAAACTCCTGTATGCCTCAGGGCAGAGTGATCTTACAAACATCCTTTGGGAGAATGGAAGTTCTTAGCCCTTGAGATTCCTAGGTGCAGGCACAGATGGACTAGACAATGCTATAAAGCTTTGGATGAAGGGAGGATGTGTGGGACAGGAGAGTGGAGGTGAGAACCAGTTTTCCACAGAGACATTTTGGAAAGGATTACTGAAATGCAGGGTATGCTGCATCATGAAATCATACTTTATAGAAGCACTTGCCTTTGGGACTCTGGGCGATTAGCATAGGCAGATGCCACAGGGGAGCAGGGGGTATTATAGAAAAACAGTTGATATTATAAGACAAGCTGATTCCTTTTCTATATATCAGTGCATTTCTGAAGAGAAATAACTTAGCTGTCAAATACACTTCTCTGGCTAACTGCTTCATAACTCTATACAGTTATAGAAATTGTTACTGCCAACATGATTTTTAAATTAGGCTAATTAGACTACAAAGTCAGGAGTCTAAAACTCTGACTATATGTAAGAAAGGGGAAAAACTATTTAGAAAAAAGAAAGCAAGCTAGCCTTATAGAGAAAAAAGAAATTAATGTATTTATTTAATTTGCATACCTAAATTTAAATGCTTCTTAATCCAACTCAAATTTACAGAATAAATTATTAATAAGTACTTAGTATATGTCTAGCTATTCCTGAGGATGAAAATATATTCATGACAAGGTGACATAAAATCTATTTCAGGTGAAAGGATTTATGCATGTGAAAAAAATTAGAGAACACATTTGGACTGTAAGCAAATGTGAAAATATATGCTCGGTTAGTAACCTATAAGGGTGATCAGTAAAGAAAAAATAAAATCTTGGCTGGAAATATCTCCAGAAGAAGTACAAAAGAAAAAGGGATTAAAACAGTATTGAAAAGGGAAGAATTAGGGCATTTGAGCCTTATTGTTGTTGATGTTAGGTGCTGTCTCCTGTCTGATGTATACTGACCCTTACAGGGTTTTCAATGACTGTTTTGAGATTGTTTGGGGAATGGATTGTCATGTCCTTCTCTTATTTTTGTAGTCCTGGGGATTGAATCTGGGTCCTCAGGAAGTAAAGAGCAGAGCTCTACCAACTGAGCTAAACCCAGCTCACTTGAGCCTGTTGTTGTTATTAGGTGCCATTGACTCAGTATCTGACTCATAGCAACCCTATGTACAACAGGCGAAACACTTTGTCAGTGCTTCTCTGCTATTCATAGGGTTTTCAATGGTGGATGGATTTTTGGTAGTGGGTTGCTGGGTCCGTCTCCCAAGCCTATAGCACCTAGTGTTCCCAGGTTTTCTCCCATCCAAGTACTAACTAGGCCCGACCCTGCTTAGTTTCCAAGATCTGACGGGATTGGATGCCACAGAGCTAAGAACATAATTTTAGGAATGTGGATAAGAGCCTGGCCTCCTTATTGCTTTATTTGAATATTATTGTTGGGTAGATAAACATGAGGACAGTAAATACATAAAAAGGGAGGTTATCTTTTCCATCAAGCCACTTTCTATGATATTCTTCCTTTGGGCTCTCACATACTCCTCGCAAACCTTTCTTTAGTACATTTGACAATAGAATTTCACGGTTAAAAGTACAGGTTCTGAAGCTAGACTGTCTGGTTCCAAAGCTTGGTTACACCAATTTAGTAAGTGACTTTGAGCAAATTATTCAACTATTCTGTCCATTAGTTTTTTTAATTTGTAAAATGGAGGTCAGAAGCAAATATATTTGGAAGGGTGATTATGAAAATTACATGACTTAAATATGTAAAGTGCTGAGTATAATATATGGTACAAAATAAGTATTCTTTTTTAAGTAGGTGCTCTCATTATTAAATTACTTTCTGCTAGTTTCTGATCCCCAAAGTTCAAAGGTTGTATGTCTATTTATTTAATTAAAGTGTCAAAGATTGAATATTCAAGGTATACAGTAGGATGATTACATATACATATTATGTTCTTTTTTCATTTCTATAACAAGATGCTTGAGGCTAGGTAACTTATAAGTAAAAGAGATTGGTTTAGCTCACAGTTTTAGAAGTTGAAATTCAAAACAATATTGTTCCAGGTTTGTTAAGGGCCTGCTGGCTATGTCACACCATGCTGTGTAGCGTCGTGGCAGGTATGTGTGTATGAGAGAGATATCGCATGTGAGACAGGAGGCCAGAGTACAGTAGAGGGAAACTTTGGTTCTTTTATTACAACTCTTTTGCAAGAACTAACCAGGTTCCCTAGAGAACCACCTGAGTCTCTTCTGAGAGTGGTAGTGCAAATGACCTTAACACCTCCCAGGAGGCTCTGCCTCATAAAGTTTCCACTACCTCCTAATATTGCCACATTGGGAGCTAGGCTTCTAACACATAAACCCTCAGGAGCAAACCACATGCAATCTGTTGTTGTTGTTAGATAGCATCATAACGACCCTATGTACCACAGGCAAAACAGTATTGTTAGTGCTTCTCTGCTATTCATAGAGTTTCTATGGCTGATTCTTTTTTTGAGTCTGCATTGTTGCATCCTTCTCCCAGCCCTACAGCACCTGGTATTCCCAAGCAGTCTTCCTTCAAATACTAACCAGGCCTGAGCCCACTTGGCTTCTGAGATCTGATGGAATCGGGTGCCACAGTGGTACAGCTGCAGGTGTGCAAACTGTAGTAGGCACATATTGTGTATTGATTACCACAGTCAAATTAATACATTAACACATCTATCACCACTTATGCTATGCATTAGATATCCAGAACTTGTCCATTTTATAATTGAAAGTTTGAACATTTTGACTAATGCCTCTGCCTTTCTCCCATCTCCTTAACCTTTGACAAATATAACTCTACTCTTTGCTTCTATTAATTCAATTTTTTTGTTCGATTCTACATATAAATGAGAATATAAAGTATTTGTCTTTATTTGCCTGGCTTATTTCACTTAGCATAATGTTCTCCATGTTTATCCATGTTTTTGCAAATGAAAGGATTTTCTTCTTAATGGATGCATAGCATTACATTATATATGTAATTATTTACCCATTAATGAGCACTTAAATTGTTTCCACGCCTTTGCTATTATACATAAGGCTGCAATGAACATGGGTGTGCAGATATCTCTTGGATATATTGGTTTCATTTTTTTCATAGATATTATAATTTTAATAATGTATGCCTATAACAGGTCTGGGATTTAGCTCAGTTAGTAGAGTGCTGCTCTGCAGTCTCTGAGGTCCCAAGTTTGATCCCCAGCACTGCAAAATGGGAGAAGGACGTGGCAACCCACTCCCAAGGCAATCCCGAAACAGTCAGCCATTGAAAACCCTATGAGGGTGGCTTTGAGTCGGACTCAACTGGTCGGCACATAACAACAACAACAACATGCCTATAACAAAAGATGCATATAAGTCAGGTTTATTTCCACAATTTCAAGAAGTCATACTATACTTGTTACTGTAATCAAACTCAAATTGGAAAAGTAATACACAAATAATATTTCTTTTTTATTCTTTCTTTTTTTCTTTTTTTTTTGTGTGTGTGGTACTAGGGGTTGAACCCAGGGCCTCTCGCCTGCGTGCTCTGCAAGTGCTGGGCCACTGAGCTGCACCCCCAGACCATTTTTTTACTTTTTGAGACAGGGTCTCCCTAAGTTACGCAGACTACCTCTGGTCTCGAATTTGCGATCCTCATGCCTCCATCTCCCGAGTCACTGGGATTACAGGTGTGTGCTACTGTGCCCGGCTATAATATTTCTTAAAATATCTATACATTTTTGGCATACCCTGTGTATATACTCTGTGTGTGTGTGTGTGTGTGTGTGTGTGTGTGTGTGTGCACGAGCAAACATCAACAGTGGGACTGCTGGATCACATGGTTGTTTTTAGGTGCCATCTAGTCAGGTCTGACTCATAGTACCCTGCATAGCGTTTTCAATGGTTGATTGTTTCAGAATTGCTTCAGGAGTGGATTGCCACCTTGTTCTCCAGATCATTTGGTACTTCTGTGTTTATTAAGCAACCTCCACACTGTTTTGTATGGTTGGCAGTACCAAGTTACATCCCCATCAAGAGTTATAAGGGCTCTCCTTTCTCGATGCCCTTGCCAACACTTTTTATCTTTTGTCTTTTTCTTAAATAGTGTGAAATATTAACTCATTGTGGTTTTGATTCACATTTATCTGATGTGACACTGACACCTTTGCATGTACTTCCTGACCATTTGTATGCTTTCTTTTGAGAAATGTCTATTTAGGTCCTTTGCATATTTTCAATGTGATTTTCTTACTATTGATTTCTATCAATTTCTTATGCATTTTGGATATTAAAATCTTAACAAATGTATGACTTACAAATGTCTTTTCCCATCATATACTTTGTCTTTTCATTTTGATGATTGTCCTCTTTGCTGTGTATAACCTGGCTAATTGATGCCCTTCTCATTTGTTTTTGCTTTTGTTGCCTATGCTTTTTGTGTCCTATCAAAAAAAAATCATTGCCAACACCAATGTCTATAAGATTTTTATAGTTTCAGGTTTTACATTTAGATCTTCATTTTTGAGTCAGTGTTTATTTATTGTGTAAGATATGGGTGAAGTTTTTTTTTTATGTGGAAATCCACTTTTCTCTGCATCATTAAATGAAAAGATATTCTTATGCCAATTGTGTATCCTTGATGCCATTATCAAAGATTGTTGTGGTTGTTAGTTGCTGTCGAGATAGTTCTGACTCACAGCAAACCTATGTACAACAGAATGAAACAATCCCTGATTTTGTGCCAGTTACATAATCTTTTTTATATCTAAGACCATTGTTGCAGACACTGTGTCAATTCATCTTGTTGAGGGTCTTCCTTTTTTATTGATCTACCACTCTCCCAAACATATTCTTCTTCAGGTATTGGTCCCTTCTGACTACCTGTCTGAAATATGTACTATGCACTCTAGCTATTCTTGCTTCAAAGAAGCATTCTGGTGGCACTTCTTCTAGGATAGATCTCTTGGTTCTTTTGGCAGTCCATGGTATATTCAGTATTTGTCTGCAGCATCATAGTTCAAAAGTATCAATTCTTCTCCTGTCTCTTTAATTCAATGTCCAGATTTCACAACCATATGATGCCAATGCAAATATGAAAGAATGAGTCAGGTGCACCTTCATCTGCTATGTGACATCTTTTCATCCCATTCTTCACAATGTTATCCATAATTTATTGTGATCTACACAGTGAAATGCCTTTGCATAGTCAATAAAATGTAGATAGACATCTTCTCATATTCTCTGCTTTACGCTAATATTCATCTGACATCAGCAGTGATATCCCTGGTTCCATGTCCTCTACCTCTTCTGAATTTAGCTTGATTTTCAGGCAGTTCCCTGTCTATATGCTCCTACAGTCACTTTTGAATGATCTTTAGCAAAATTTACAAGAGTGTGATAATAATGATATCATTCAATAATTTCCACATTTGGTTGGGTCTTCTTTCTTAGGAATAGCCACAAATATGAATCTCTTCTAATCAGTTGGCCAGGTAACTATTTTCTATATCTCTTGCCATGAATAAATTAGCAATTGTAGTGCTTCAATTGTTTGTTGAAACATCTCAATTGGTATTCCATCAATTCCTGGAGCCTTGTGTTTCACCAATTCATTCAAGGCAGCTTCCATCTCATCCTTCAGTATTATTAGTTCCTGATTATATGCAACCTCTTGAAGTTGTTGGTCATCCACCAGTTCTTTTTGGTATGATGATTGTGTATACCTTCCATCTTCTTTTGATTTTTCCTGCATCATTTAATATTTTCTCTACAGAATCCTTCACTATTGCCACTTGAGGCTTGAATTTTTACTTCAGTTCCTTATGCTGGGAAAAACAGACTGTGTTCTTCCCTTTTGGTTTTCTATATCCGGCTCTTCGCACATGTCATTATGGTTTTTGATTTTATCTTCTCAAGCTACCCTTTCAAATCTTCTGTTTAATTATTTAACTTCATTATGTATTCCTTTTACTTTAGGTGTTCAATGTTCAAGGGGAAGTTTCAGAGTCTCTTTTGAAATGTAACTTGGTCTCTTCTTTTTGTCCTGACTTTTTAATAACCTTTTGTTTTCTGCATAAATGATGTCTTTGATGTCATGCCAAGCCTCATTTGGTCTTAGGCCACTAGTGCCTAATGCATCATATGTTCTAATTTTTCTTCAGTTTCCATTTGAACCTGCATCTGAGCAGCTGATGGTCTGATCCACAATCAGCACTCATTTTGTTCTGACTTTTGATATTGAGTTTTTCCATCCTCTCTTTTCACAAACGTAATCAACTTTGTTCCTGTATGTTCAGTCTGGTGAATTCTATGTGTATAATCACTGTTGATATGGCTGAAAAAATGTATTTGCAATGAAAAGGTAATTGGCCTGACAAAATTTTGTCATGTGATCTCCAGCATCATTTCTATCACAAAGACCATATTTACCAAGCAGTGGGCCACCTTCTTTGTCTCCAACTTTTCTATTCCAAACAGCAATTATTACCAGTACTTCCTGATTGCATGTTCAATCTATTTCAGATTGTATAAACTGGGAAAAATCTTCCATATCTTCATTTGTGGCCTAGTTGGTGGATGCAGATATTTGAATAATGGTCATATTAACTGGACTTCCTTGTAGGTATATGGATATTATTGTATCACTGACAGCATTTTACTTTTGGACAGATCTTGAGATGTCTTTTTTGATGATGAATGCAACTCCATTTCTCTTTAATCTGTCATTCCTGGAATAGTAGACCATATGATTATCTGATTCAAAAAGGCCCATGTCAGTCCATTTTATCTCACTGATGCTTAGAATGTTGATGTTTCTATGTTCCATTTCCCTTTTGATGATTTCTAATTTTTCTAGATTCATACTACCTACATTCCCCATTCAAATTATTAATGGATGCTCACAGTTTTTCTTTCTCATTTTTAGGTATGCCAAATCAGCAGATGGAGGGCTTTACACCATTCCTGTCATTAAGTTTGACTTTACTTTGAGGAAGCAACTCTTCCTTAGCTGTCTTCTGAGTACCTTCCAACCTGTGGGGCTCATTTTGCAGCACTATATCTGACAGTGTTTCTCTGCTGTTAACAGGTTTTTCAGTAGTTAATTGTTTTGGGATTAGGTTAGCCATGTTCTTCTCCCTAGTCTATCTTTGTCTGGAAGTTCAGCTGAAACCTGTTTACTATGGTTGGCCCTGCTGGTATTTGTAATACTGGTGGCATAGCTTTCAGCATCACAGCAACATGCAAGTTCCCCACTGTATGACAAGCTGACAGATGCATGGGGAATCAAAGATTAAGTAACCATATACACATGAGTTTGCTTGCAGCTGTACCACTGTGACATCCAATCCTGTGAGATCTTGCAAGGTGGGGCTTGGTTAGTACTTGGATGGCAGACTGCTGGGGAATACCAGTTGCTTCAGGCTAAGGAGAATGGCCTGATAACCCACTCCCAAAACACAATCAGCAACTGAAAACCCTATGAATAGCAGAGAAGCACTAACAATAATGGTTTGCCTGTTGTATGCAGGGTTGCTGTGAGTCAGATACCAACTCGATGGCACCTAACAACAACAACTCATGAGTTTATTTCTGGGCTCTCTATTCTGTTCCATTTATGACCTGTACTGTTGATGTTCTGAAAATGTAGTGCCCTACATATGGTATGAGGATGAGAAAAACTAAAGTTTTTGATGAAGGGAAGAAAGATCACTTAACCATTACCTGATTCTCTGTGCTCTTTTCAACATATACTTCAATGGCAGAGATGAAATTTGATTTAATGCAAACCCTAGCTTGTGTTAGGTGCCGTCGAGTCGGTATCCGACTCATAGAGACCCTCATAGGGTTTTCAATGGCTGAGTGCTTCGGGATTGCCTTAGGGAGTGGATGGCCAGGCCCTTCTCCCATTTTTGCGGTGCTGGGAATTGAACTCTGGGCCTCAGAGACTGCAGCGCAGCGCAGCGCAGCGCTCTACCCACTGAGCTAAATCCCAGCAAACCCTAGCTACTGTTATACTATTCATCTTGTTTCCAGTTTTCTTATAATTTTTACTTCTCATTGAAATTCTGAATGTTAGTATAGTGACTTTAATTTTTGATCAAAAATTACTTAATAGACTATACTGGCCATTGCCTCTTCATTTTGGTTAAAGTTAATATGCTTTTGATTTTCTGGTGAGCCACTGTAGGATCTTGAGTGGTAATAGTTGTGATGATTGCAATGTTTTGGAAAGATTTATCTAACAAATGTGTATAAAATAGATCATCATGAAGAGAGATTAGGCTTCCAGGTAGGTGTGAGGCAAAAAGACCAGGACGTGAATGAGCTTTTGTGCATTTTTTAGTACATGTGGTAGATATTGGGTATGTACTAAGAATACTCCATAATGAAGGCAATAGGGAATAAGAAGATGCAGGGGATGCTTTATATAATCAGATTTGGTATAGCCTATAGTCTCTGTCATCAGGCTGGGATTTAGCTCAGTTGGTAGAGCACTGTGCTGCAGTCTCTGAGGTCCTGAGTTCGATTCCCAGCACCACAGAGATGGGAGAAGGGCCTGGAAATCCACTCCCAAGGCAATCCTGAAACAGTCAGCCATTGAAAACCCTATGAGGGTCGCTATGAGTCGGATACCGACTCGATGGCTCCTAACAACAACAACATAGTCTCTGTCGATGTTACTATTTATGCTAACTTTTTTTCCTTTGTGTGAAGTTTGAGTGAAAGCTAAAGAACCTGAATATTGATTTACTGTGCTAGTAATTCATGGATCCATTTGTCTGGGTCACAGGGTGCTTAGATATATAGTCAAAAATTATTTTGAATGTTTCCACAAAGGCATTTTAGGATGAGATTGACAATTAAATCATTAGACTGAGTAAGGCAGATTGCTTTCCTTTAATGTGGACAGGCCTTTCCCATTCTATTCAAAGACTGAATAGAACAAAAATGATGACCTCCCCTGGGTATAAGAAGATTCTTCTTTCCAGATTATCTTTGAATGGGAGCACTACATTTTCCTGCTGCCAGACTTGAACTGCAACATTGGCTGCACCTTCACCCTTCTGCCTCTCCAGGTGGCTGACTTACCCCAGAAATCTTGGAACTTATCCAGCTTTATAATAGCAGAACAAATTCTTTTTAAAAATTTCTCTCTTATGTATAAAATCTCTCTCCTATTGGTACTATTCTGGACACCCTTGATTAATCTAACTACCTTATAGATTTTACCAATCCAAAGGATAATTTTCCTCAGGTTCACATAGATATTGGGGGGATGAAAAAGAAATCATGTTACTTGCAAAAGTCTTCATTTTACTAAGTATACTACCGTTGACATTAAAATTAGTATCACTTCTTGCAAATATATATTCTCTCCTATTTTAAAATAATTGCCCTTCTTATCTAAAATTTATTTCCTAGTGATATATTTAATGATTACTTGGGTCTTCTTTATTTACATTGTTGTTGTTAGTTTCCGTCAAGTGAGGTCTGATTCATAGCGACCCTCATAGGGTTTTCAATGACGGATTGTTTCAACAAACCAGACAACCTGTAAAATAATAAACACTTTGAAAGTAATATAGTGAAAATTTATTTTTTAAAAAATCTTGTTTTCATGATTTACTGCTGCTCCTGAATAAATATGCTGAGATACTTATTTTTATTTTTTAAAAAGGTGAATTATTCCAGTTTAATTAGGATATTTAAATACTTTGAGCCTCTTCGATATTTTCAGATAGTGAAAATCTTAATAGTTTTGCATATTTCAATGGTTGTGAATTCTAATAGCAAATATATGACAAAGTGTTACTTATATGTACATACATACACACATGCATATATTTGATTGTATATGAGCACAAATCTATATGCATATACATGTACATGTGTGGAGAGGCTTGTCTATACATAGATCCACGTATATTTTTTCTATAATAATTTCAGGCACACTAGTATATTTAGGTGGACATAGAGTATATGTTTAAATCATGACTGATAGACCCAGTTTTCAATGTTGTTGTTGTTAGGTGTGTCGAGTCAGGTCCAATTCATAGTGACCCTATGTACAATAGAATGAAACACTACATGACACTGCGCCATGCCCAACACTATGTCAGTGCTTCTCTGTTATTCATAGATTTTTCAATGGCTGATTGTTTTGGGATTGTTTTGGGAGTGGGCTGTCAGTCCTTCTCCCATTTTTGCAGAGCTGGGGATTGAACTGAGGGCCTGAGAAAACATAGACACTCTACTAACTAACAACCACCACTGCAAAGGTGTTGATAATAGTGATGGTAAAACTTGCATGTGGGGTGGAATTAGCAAGCTTATGCCGTAACAAGGAGACTGGCATGGTGCCATTTAAGGTTTGTGATATAAATGTATATATAAAGAATATGACCTTTACCCATATCACTTTGGAGTCCAATCCTGTCAGATCTTGGAAGCTAAGAAGGGTCAGGCCTGGTTAGTACTTAGATGGGAGACCACCTGGGAACCTAGGTGCTGTAGGCTTGGGAGAAAGACCCAGTAACCCACTCCCAAGAGACAATTAGCCATTGAAAACTCTATGCATAGCAGAGAAGCACTAACCATACTGTTTTGCCTGCTATACATAGGGTTGCTGTGAGTTAGACACTGACTCAATGGCCTGTAACAACAACAAAAAGAATACAAAGTCACCTTTCTGTGTGGTTGCTATTGCAACCTGAGCACATTGCAAGTTATGTTCTCGGGGCTCGGGGCTGCTGGTCTGGGTTAAGGCTATGAAGTGAATACACCATAAGAAGACTGCATATATCTAGGTGGTCTGAGTTTGTCATTTGCTGGTGGTAGACATATGCAGGGGCTGGTGTTTAGGTCAGTGGGTAGAATGCTGCACTGTGGTCTCTCAGACCCTCACTTTGATCCCCAGCACTGCAAAAATGGGAGAAGTATGTGGCAATCCACCCCCAAAGCAATCTCAGATCAGCCATTGAAAACCCTATGAGGGTGGCTATGAGTCAGATTTGACAGAAGGGCAACTGACAACAATAACAGAGGTATGCAGAAGACGTCACTTCCTTCCTGGGTCTGGGGAAATATTCAGGAATGTGTGGGAAAGCACAGGCTCTGTGGTTGTAGGGTTCATAGAGTGGAATTGGTGATATTTTAGCTAAAGATCAACATAAGAAATAGGTGCTTGGGTGCAGCGTGCTCAGAAATTTGGTTTTCACTCTTGTGCTGAAATGACTTGACTGGTTTGGATGGGTTTCTCTAGATGGAAAACTGTTATTTTCTAGATTCTTACTCCCAGTCCTCTCCTTGGCTTACTCCCTTGGATGTTCAGTATGCACTGCAAATTAAACTTGTACAAAACAAATTAAAAGAGGAAGCCTGAAAGTTGAGGACTCGCCTTGAATTCCTGTTTTCTTCCAGATCTACAACTACTGACATAGACTGTAACTAATCTTCTTGTTTTAATTGTTTTCACAATGTATCCAGACTAATGTTCTTAAAACTAGATTATGCCTGATTGAAGCTCTTCAGTGAATTCCCAATTTATTTAGGAAAATGTCTGAATTTATCTATCATCAACAGAGTCATCAAGTGACTCCAACAGTGTCTCATCATTACCCTCTCTAGCTCTTTACTCTGCTTCAACAACAGTGGCCTTTCACTTGCTCCTTGAATGTGTGAATCCCTTTCCCAACCTTAGGAACCTCTGCTTCTGATGTTTTCTTTGCTTTTTGCCACCCCACCCCTGCATCCTGTCAGCAAGAATTGACAAATGAGATGGCATCAAATTGACATGCTTTTGCACAGCAAGCAAGAGAGTGAATAGACAGCCTATAGAGTCAGAGAAAATCACCAAATATTCATTTGACAGAGAATTAATATCTAGAATGTATAAAGAACTCAAAAAATTAAACAATAAAAGATTAAATAATTGAATAAGTAAATGGAGAATGGGAATAAAATCTTTTCAAATGAAGAACTACAAATGACCAATAAATATTTTTTAAAATGTTTAACATTCTTACCCATCCCAAGGAAATACAAAACAAAACTACACTAAGATTTTCTATCACTCCAGTTAGAATGGCTATCATCTAGAAAACCAGCAGGAACAAATGCTGGTAAGGATGCAAGGGGCAAAAGGAATCTTATTCCCTGTTGGTGGGAATATAAATTAGTTCAGCCATTATGGAAATCAGTATGGAGGCTCCTGAAAAGACTAAAAGTGGAACTTCCATATGATCCAGTTATACCACTCCTGGGTATATATCCAAAAGTCAGCTTACTACAGAGATACCTGTATACCATATATATCACAGCACTATTCATAATAGCCAAATTGTGGAACCAGCCTAGGTACCCATTAATAGATGAATAGATAAAGAAACTGTGGTATATATGCACAAATGAGTTTTACTCTAACATAAAGAAGAATGAATTTATGTAATTTGCAATTTGCAGGACAATGGATGGAAATAGGAATTCATGCTAAGTGAAATAAAGCAGACTGAAAGGTAAATACACCACATGTTTTCCCTCATATATGGAAACTGGTGGCACAGAGGAGGAGGATATGAAACTAAAAGGGAAAATACTATGGATATAGAAGGAAAATAGGAAAAGGAGCATAATAAAGAGTACCACAGAGGGTGAATACACTAAAAGTACATTATATGCATGTATGGAAATATCATAGTGAAACCCTTTACATTGTATAGTTACTATATACTAAACCATTTATAAAAGAGGTTAAAACCAGACCATGATGTGTACCTATAATCCCACTACTCAGGATACAGAGGCAGGAAGATTGTGAGTTCAAAGCCAGAGGTAGCCTATGCAACCTAGCAAGACCCCGACTGAAAGTATGGGGGTAGAGGTGCAGCTCAGTGGTGGAGTGCTTGCCTAGCATACATGAAGCCCTGGGTTCAACCTCCAATATTGAAAAAAAAAAAGAGGCTGTAAAAAGAGGTTAGAATCAATGATGGTGGTCTACCAAGTCTCTCCTATCCCATCTCTCTCTCTCTTTTATTAAATCCTATGACATAAGATGATAGAATTTCTCTTGTAATAGTGTTTATTGTATTCTTTACTGATCTATTTGTGTTATCAGTCTTCTAGCATGGGACTGGAAGCTCAATGAGACACAGAGTTGTCCATACTCACACATGATGTGGCATATGTAAGAGCCAGCTAAAATCTGTTGCTGCGTTGAATTGAGTGAATAAGACAATGGATAGAGCTTACCAATTTATCATAGTTGTTAGATACCTTTGAGTAGGTTCCAACTTATAGTGACCCTCTGTACAACAGACGAAACACTACCCTGCACTGTGCCATGCACACAGTGTTTATGTGGTTGAGCCCATTATTTCAGCCACTGTGTTTCTTCTAACTTTGATTCATACTACATCAGCAAAAGGAGGCACCAGTGGCTTTACTCCATTTCTGTCATTAAGGTTGGCTCTACTATGAGCAGGCAACTCTTCCTTATTTGTCTTTTGAATGCCTTCCAGCTTGGTGAACTCACTTTCTGGCATTATGTTTGATAGTACTTCTCTGCTATTCATAGAGTTTTCAATGGGTGGTTGTTTCAGGAGTGGGCTGCTGGGTCTTTTCTTGCTAGTCTATCATCTGTTTTAGTCTGGAAGCTCAGCTGAAACCTGTCCACCATGCATCACCCTGCTGGTATTTGAAATACTGGTGGCATAGCTTTCAGCATCACAACAACATGCCAAGTTCCCACAGCACAGCAAGGTAAGTGACATGTTGGTGTTGGTCTGCCCTAAACCCGCTGGAGGACAGTCAGTCTCTAACAAGATTCCCTTGTGGTTAGAGAGACCATAGTACTTACTGACAAAATAGGGACACTTAAGAGAGAAATGGATAACACAGCTAATATTATACTAAGACATCAAACATGAAATGGGACTGCTTAAAGTACTGGTCTTCATAGTTTGCCTCTGAGGGATCCAGATGTCTCTATGTAGCTTATTCTTTTAACTGCTGTCATTTTCCACTGGTTAGGTTTTGGGTTACAGGGACTAATATAGCAATTTTCTACTTCTTGTGGGATTTCCAAGTAACAGAATTCTCACAGAATATTACTGTCTGGACTATTTGGACTTGATTCTAGATATATAATAATAATAATAATAATAATAATAATAATAATAGTTGTTGTTGTTGTTGTTGTTAGGTGCCGTCGAGTCGGTATCTGACTCATAGCGACCCTCATAGGGTTTTCAATGGCTGACTGTTTGGGTATTGCCTTGGGAGTGGATTGCCAGGCCCTTCTCCCATTTTTGCGGTGCTGGGAATTGAACTCGGGACCTCAGAGACTGCAGCGCAGCGCTCTACCCACTGAGCTAAATCCCAGCCCTATAATAATAGTAATAATAATAATAGCAGGATTATAGTCTAAGTTTTTTGAATATCATTTAAAATAGGCTACTCAGAAATTACTAGGGTAGTTTATTAGAAACCTTTTTTTTGTTTTTAAAGCATAACTTTCTTCCTAGACACATTGATTTCTTGGGGTAGCTCAAGGGAAATTACTGATATCTTTGATGCATGCCTACATTTAGGAACTGTGAGACTAGAAGTTTCTAAGATCTCTTCCATATTTGGCACAAGAATAAGTACTTTTATCATATATAATAATTGCCATTAACTAAAGTAAGAGATGTAAGTAGGCTAGCAGTATGACTTGATAGGCCACTGTACCCCCTCATGCTGTATTGCATGTGATTGCAATATAGGGTGATCACTTCCAACATTTTGAGTTTGTGGCTAAAATCAACTATGACTAACCTAATTCTAAAACTAGCAGACTTATTTCGTTTCTTCTGGTTTCTTTTAGTATACCTTGAAATATTTGCAATGACGAGCTTAACAGACATCTCTGTATACTGAAAATACTTGGTAATTACTGGTGAATATATATATATATATATATATATATATATATATATATATATATATATATATATGAGAGGGAGTGATGGAGGGATCAAATGATGAGACATATTGTGGGAAAAATAACAGAGAAGCAAATTAACTGTTTTTAGGCAGGGAGCAACTTTGATTTGGGAATAGAAACATTTAAAGTCTCTTAGGGAAAAGACAGCATTGTGTCCTCCACTGCTTTGCATGATTGGTGGAAAAAAGTAAATTTTGTTAGACTGATTTTTAGGTGTTTGATAGCTAAGGTAATTGCACTTTGACTAAACATTAGAAGTAAACATAATTGATGTTTTTGTTTCATCAGATGATGTAAGAAGTCAGTTTGAAAAAGGCCTTGAGTGAGATGAATTAAATCAGGACTGGAGTTTGGGAGGCCCCTTTACCACCATTGTTAAAGGATGTGTTTTATTTTTTCAACTTTTTAAACTCTAATATGTAAAATGCAGTAACTCTTTTAGGGCTATGAAAATATGAGAATCAGCTGAACTAACGAATTAGAATTAACTGAACTAATGATGAAAATCAAGTAAGCTTGAGAATGTATTAGGAAATATTAAAAATGAAGTATAAAAAAGATTCCTTGGCCTTCTTTTGCAGAAATACTTTCTTAAAATCAATCATTAGTAGTTAGAATGTAGAAGCATGCTATATTTACTTCTGTTACGGTCTTCAACTTTATTTTCTTTATATTGAACTCTTGGCATCTTTATTTCTTTTACACCCAGTATCATTTCTTTCATATACTGGCACAGGAAACAGCTTTTTATGTTCATTAGTTTCCTAGAACTTGTGAAATTTTAGTTGTTCTATGTGTTCTTATCAGCCTTCTACTTAATACAATCACTGTGCAAGGGTGAATGAATGAATGAATGAGATAACCCTATTAACTATCCGAACAATGTGTTCTTGGGTTCTGATTTTCTTCTCTTAAGCATTGTGGCCCCAATACCAGTTTAATTAGCATCTTCCATCCCCTGGTGCTGCTATGCTTACTCATCTCGGGCAGATGTTATATTGTCTAGCCCAACTCTTCCTCCCCCAAATCACTTTATCTATCAATAGACCAATGTCTTAGACTTTTTCTATTGCCATAACAAAATATTTGAATCTGTGTTCTTTATAAAGAAAAGAGGATTGGGTGCTGTACCTACTTGGGCTACTTGGGAGGCAGAGGCAGGAGGGTCACAAATTTGAGGCTAGAAGCAGCCAGTACAATTTAGCAAGATCTTGTCTCAAAATAAAAAGTAAAAGTGGTGGTGAGGTGCAACTCAAGAGGTAGTGTGCTTGTCTAGCATATGGTGAGTTCAAACCTTCAGTACTGAAAAACAAACCAACCAACAAACAAACAGAAAACCCCAGATGCTTGTTAAACTCACAGTTTTAGAGGTTGAAAGTCATAATGGAGCCTCCCCAGCAGTTTGATTTCTGGTGAGAGCCACATGGCACATGGCATCCCAATGGATGGAGGCCTTGAGGAAGAGTTCACACAGCAAGAGAGGTAGCCAAAGAGATTCAGGAGCCAGGCTTTTTCTTTTTCTAACTACCAGCTTTCAAGGGTAAGATTCAGCTCAATTGGTAGAGTGCTGCTATACTCTCTGAATCCCTGGGTTCATTCCCCAGCACTTCAAAAATAGGAGAAGGACCTGGCAATCCAATCACGAAGCAATCTTGAAACAATCAGCCATTGAAAAGTCTATGAATAATAGGGAAGCACTGACATAGTGCTAAGCAAGCCACAGTGTTGGAGAGCGTTTCACTCTGTTATACATAGGGTTGCTATGAGTGGGACTTAACTCAATGGCACCTAAAAATAACAACAATAAAGCTCTCAAAGGAGTAACATGGGGCCTGTAAACATTGTGCTAATCCCTATGTAGGGCAGCACCCCTCCTCCAGTGACCTAACCACTTCCCACTTAACCCCACATCTGGAAGTTTTGACCACCTCCTGGTACCACTCCAAGGACAAATCTCCTAACATATGGACCTTTAGGAGTTACACTCAAACTACATCCCAGCCACGGCAACCTAGATCTATGTTTTAGAAAGATATTTCCATCACTTTCTTTTGAGCCAGTATTTATTATGGTCCTGAAAAATAAGGATCATAACTAAAGAGATGCAGTCAGCTCAGCCAATCAAGCCCTCAGTGGGCTTCAGGCATATGGCGCCACTCTGGCTCTTTGTCTGGAGCCTAGAAATGATTGTTGGACACACACCAAAGGGGCACCCTCATCGAATACTGAAAATAGCACCTTAGAGCCTGCAGACAGCTTTCATTTGCCTCAGGGGTAGAAAAAGGCAAAGATGCAGAAACATAAAAGTCAAATTCAAAATGTAATAGAAAAATGAAAGAGGAAATAGAAAAGGAAGAAGGCAATATAAAGAAATGTATGGTTGCTTTTTTATTTAGCAATCTTTTCAAAATCATGAGAGCATGTTTTGTCTATGAGAGTCTGAAGTCCTTGGACATCTAATGAAAACATCATGAATTTTCAAAGTGCTTTACATTCTACATTTTTAAAAGCAAGAGGATTTTCTTATATTTGGTATCAGTCCAGCAGATACAAACATGCACTAGAGAACTCTTATAAGCCTATTTTTTATTGAATTCACTCCCATAAAAGCAATACAGTTACAATTGAAGAAAATAATGGAAAATAGCTTTGCCATGAATTTTGATAGCTTTGTTCGATCTTTAAATTCATCCTCATTCTATCATTGGACTTTTCCTTTTGGGTCCTTTGATGGCCATCCTGTTTTACGGATGAACCCATTAATTCCCTGAGAGGTTAAGTGATGAGCTCTGCCTGGCAGGCAGGTGCAGGGTTAAGATTAAAGTCCCACAGGTTCTAGTGATTGCTAAACCTTGTTATTATACAATCAGACATCCTGAAATTATCGACTGACTTCTTCCACCTCATTCAAAAGGTTTATATACCTTTGCAAAGAAAGTGTGTGTGAAGTTTTCAAAGCTCAGGTTGTTAGATCACATGTTTTCTCCTCAGAAGCTGACACAGTTCAAGGAGTATTTCTTGAGGAAATATAAATATATTTAGATTTATGCAATGAATGTGTATTTAACTCAGTGACTAATTTACTTGCTAATATTCTAGGCAGTACAACAGGCTCTAATAGGGTTACAAAGGTATGTGGCTCATGGAATCTGCCCACATTAATTCATTGTTTCATTGCTTCATTCATTTACTTATGACAATCAATAACTATTGTTAAGTTAGTGAAAATATAGCTTGATCAGGCAAGGTTTCATAGCCTAGGTAGCAATGGATGAATAAACTGTTCACAGACACAGAAGTCTGGGTCATTCCAAGTATAGGAAATAACCTGACACTTTCTCCCCAAATAAATCCTAGAGAATAGACGCATAGTGATATTTAGCAAGTAGCATACACGCTGATAGACTTGGAATGCTTTGTGACATGAATGTGACTGAAAAACAAATTTAATATAAGTTAAACATTTGCAAAGCATCATCTGGAAAACATCTGTTTTGTTTTTCCTAAAATTTTATAATTTGGTTGTCTAATATTCCTTTAATGAGGGAAAGTAGAACAATTTTGTTATATTCTAATCTTTTCACTACCCTCTAAATGAAAGTCTAACAAAGAACAAGCTACTGCGTACAGTTAAAAATTCCCCTTCCACTTACTGTAGGAGAAAAACAACTCTTAAGATTAATTGTGAGGGTTTCACTAGAGTATTGCCTAATTAAAGATGACCAAAGAAAGAGGGAGCCTCGGAGACTCCTTTAATTTGACAGCCTGGATACTTAGCATGTTTGAGAGGTAGTTCTCAGGGGCAGATCTGCAATCTATTCCATTAGTCTAGACCTCTGGAAATCCAAACAATAGCAGTGCACAAAGGAATGACTTCCATGAATACCAAACATTTATTGCATTTGCTTCCATCATTTCTCACCTTTGTAGTAGATACTTTATTACTGAAATGAAAGAACTGTTTTATGGAAAATTGCTCCCAGGTACAGCCTTCAGTGAAGTTGGGGATGCAGCCACTGTAGCCTTGGATATAATTTGCACCTGAAGGTTGGGTAAGAACATTTTTGAAGAGATGTGAATGGCACTTAAGCACTGCTTCTATTATTTTCAGCAAACTATTTTTAATGCTACTTTGTTCTCCTCTTGTTTAAACTTCACATTAGTAAATACTGATTGATGCTCAAAGAGAGAGGATTACCGGAAAATAAGTACTGCATACTAATTCCTTCCAAATGTGTAAATGGAGAGAAATGCAGAAAGATGTGAGTAAATGTTATGAACATTTCAGAAGAAAGAAAAGAATGACCCCCAGAGGAGAGATGTGCTGATGTGGTATTCAAGCAAAAATGCAATTTCCTTGCCTGCCTTTCTCTCTCTTTTTGTGTCCATCTTTTTCTGTCAGCTCTGTCATTCTCTCTTTTTTCTCTTTTCTCTTTTTCATATGTTGTTGTTGTTGTTGTTAGGTGCCATAGAATTGTGTCTGACTCAAAGTGACACTCATAGGGTTTTCTATGGCTGATTGCTTAGGGATTGTCTCTGGAATGGATCGCCACATCCTTTGCCCATTTTTGTAGTGTTTGTAATCGAACCCAGGACCTCAGAGACTGCAGTGTGGCTCTCTACCAAGTGAGCTAAATCCAAGCCCCCTTGTTATATTCTGTATTTAAAGTATATAGCATGATATTTTGATACATACATATGTAGTGAAATGATTATTATAGTCAAGCAAATTAATGTATTCCTCATCTTATTTATTTATTTATTTATTTACTGTTTGTTTGTTTGTTTATGTGATATGAGAACTCAATGCTACTTGCAGGATATTCCCAGTATGTAATACTTCTAGCTATAGTTCTCATGTTCTATATCTCTAGAGTTGTTCTAATATAACTGCAATTTTGTCAAACATCTCTCCATTCCCTGCTCCTTCCCTTTCCCTGGTAACCATCTTTACACTCAGTTTTCAAGAATTTTGCACTCTTTTAGAGATTCCATGTATAAGTGAAAACTTACAGTATTTGTCTTTGTCTGGCTTATTTTACTTAGCAGGATTTCCCCTACACTCATCCATAGGTCACAAATAACAGAACCTCCTTTGTTAAGGCTGAATAATACTTCACTGTGTGTGTTTGCACCATTTTTATTATCCATTAATTCCTCAGTGGACATTTAGGTTGTTTCCAATATCTACACTATTGGGAATAATGGTGTCATCAATAAGAGCGCAGATATCTGTGCAAGACACTAGTTTTACTTCTTTTGGGTATATACCCAAAAGAGAGCTGGCTGTGTGATTGGCTTCACATCCTTGGTGGAAACTCCTTTAGTTCTGAAGACCTTTATACTTTTTATCTACATCAGCCCATTTACATCTTCTTTTCTTGAGCCTCATTTTCTTCTTGTGCTTGAGGGTGTCCATCTTTTCTGATTTCTTCCTCCCTCCACTCTATTGCCAACCCTTTTGAACCACAACCAAAAAACATGGTCAAGTTTCTTATTTAGTGGTTGAAAAGGAAAAAGAAATAAAACAACCTTAAGCCTCCTCCCTTGCTCTTGATCATAGTTTATTGTGGCACACCCCTGTTATCTCAGTGACTCAGGAGACTATGGCAAGAGGATTTCCACTTCAAGGCCAGAGGCAGCCTGAGCAACTTAGTGAGACTGTGTCTAAAAATAAAAAATATAAAATAGTGTGGAGTGTAGCTCAATGGTGTAGAGCTTACCTAGCATGTTTGAAACCCTGGATTCAAGTCCAACCCCAGTACTACTAAAAAGACAAACAAAAACAGAAAGAAAAAAGAAAAAAAAAGAGAGAAAGAGTGGGGATTTCCAGACATCATACTGTGTTATGTATCAAGACCACTATTACTGATTTTCAGTGTTGTGGTATGGAACTGTGACTGATCCTACATATGTTTATCTCTTAAAGATACTGTTCATGAATTTTTCTATAAGTTTTTAAAAAAAATTTCCCCTGGATATAGTATTTATCTTGGTGTTGAGGTTTTTGTTGTTTGTTTTATTTTATGCCCCTTAAATTTTGCACCCAACTGAGTGCCTCACTCACTCTCTTTCCTCTTGTCCTGGCCCTGCTTACTCACTGCTAACTCAAGCTGATTGCATGTGTCTTCAATCCTATCTTTTCTCTCACTGTTGCTCCCACTTTGTGTCCATATCATCACATTTTTCCTCGTTGCTAAAACCAGAAACCTGGGACATCTCAGACATCTCTTTCCCCTTTCATTTACCCCTAACTTCTAAATAATATAACCAGCTATCATATTTGGCCTCCTTTAGCTCTCTAACAATTTTCTTTAGAAACACTCTCTCTGCCTAAGACCCTTCTCAAGTCTTTCCTCAATTGGCTTAACTATGATTTTTGTGCTGATGTGTCCCTCATCGTTCTCCAGTCTATTATTCACACAGTTGTAGCCAGAGACAGCTTTCTAAAATACAAATCTGATTGTATCCCCCGTCTATGTAAAATCCTTCAGTACCTTCTCAGTACCTCTTATTGGCTCCATAATCCTTGATAAAATATATAAGAACCCTAATAATGTGGTACTGGTAAGCCCTCATTTTCATTTTATCCCCTGAACAGTTAAGACCTTTGCTGAAATACCCGTGTTTTTAGGACATTAAATTGGCTATTTTGTCACAGCCTTGAGCCTCTAATCTATTTATTCTGCCTGAAGTTCTCTTCCTTTAAAACCCAGTTCATAGATCACATTCTCTAGGAATTCTTTTAGGTGTTTGCAATCTTAGCTACTCTCCATTTGATCTGCTCTTTATCATTCAGGACTTCCCCCTCATACTTCTGACACTTTTTCCCAGACAGGCTGCTCTCTGCTCAACATGCTATGAGCTGCATGGGAATCTTCTAGTGCATACTACAGTTCTTGGCAGAAAGTAGGTAGTTCCAAAATTTGCATTTTTATATTTTGTTTGTACTAAAAACAGGATTCTCTTTAAAAATATTTTCATTTATGGCTAATCTAGTATTTGATGCCTGCAGCAATAGCACTGTGGCATCTGATCCCTTCAGATCTTAGAAGCTAAGCAGGGTGGGGCCTGGTTAGTACCTGGATGGGAGACAGCCTGAGAACACCAGGTGTTATAGGCTTGGGAGAAGGACCTGGCTACACACTCCTAAAAAAAAACAATCAGCCATTGAAAACACTATGAATAGCAGAGAAGCATTGACAATGGTGTTCTGGCTGTTTTAGGTAGGGTTGCTTTGAGTCCGACACCGACTCAACAGCACCAACAGTATTTGATGGGTCATGACTTGTCTGTCTGCCTAGAAATTATTATTCAAGCCTCATTCTCTCCTCTCCATATCTCTCCTCTGTTGGAAAAGCCATATGATTCCAGCAATCCTAGTAAGAACAGAGATGCTATAAATCATGATATTTTTCATAGGACACCTATGGGGCAAGTTAGAGGGGCAGGGAAAGGGTAGCGTTCATCAGATAGGGCCACACAAATTCTGTTTTTCAATTCTTAAGCTTAGAGATCCAGATCCTGGGCATTACAAATGCAAGTGACCATTCTTGGGCAAAATGTATGTCTCCCCTGGACTCTAGAGCTGGAAAAGAACTCCTGGGACACACCTAGTCCAGGTAAAGAACCTGAGGGAAAGACATATTTCAAGTGTGTGACTGACCTAGACTAATATATTTTAATAGCAAACATATTAAAACATCATTAAGTGTAACTAGTTTTGCCTAAGCAGAATCCATATGAAAAACAGAGATCTGAAATAAGTTTAGTATATTTTAATACTCAAGAGTTTAGTGGATCATAGGAAGGCACACTAATAATTTTCTATAGATATGACAGTTATGAAGCAATTAGTAGAATACTTTCAGAAAAGGAGGAAAAAACTAAGTAATACTGAAGTAAAAAATGAAACAGCTATAAATACAGATAAGAGTTTCCATTAAAAGTTTTAGAAAATTTAATCATAGTTATACTCAAATCATTGGTTACACTCTATTTCACAGTTACCCAGCTTAGGAAAACCTATACACCATTAAGCATGATAGGGTCTATTTTTTTTTATAATATCTGGTCAGCAGTGGAAAATTTTGTCAGCTACTTTAATTAACAACTTTTAGCTTCATTCAGTTCTAACAGTAATAATTAAACAGTGAGTGCTTTTTTATTTAAAAAAAAGAGAATGAATATCTAATCAGTAGAAGGGGAAGATTTTTTTCTCAACTTGCAGGAATTAAGAAAAAAAATTACATAGGAAAATATAAATAGATTTAACAAAGTAAAAAGTTTATATATCGTGACCAAAGCTAGGAAAAAAGTAGCTGGGAGAAGTATTTGTTTCAAATATAAGATGAACATTTAATATAGGGAATATTTACAATGATGGTAATCATTTTGAACAATCTCCCTTATAGATTTGAAAACATCATTTTACAAGGGGCATTTTCTAACAATTCACAAAAGTAATTGCTTTTCACTGATAAATTTTCAACATTCAGCCTTAGAAATAATCAGTGAAACATAATGACACATTTTTTTACCTACCAAATAAGACAATATTTTCAGCAGAAATACTTCAGATTAGTATGAAGGAGAGAGATCAGAGTGCTCTTTAATATGGCTTGAGAAATATTAAAGAGATTATAAAATAAAGAACAATT